>SNQJ01S0021744.1:37422-65752 GCA_010110895.2 Picea sitchensis | reverse complement strand
CCATAGGCGAGGTGTCATTCTTTGTGGTTTTAGTCCATTCTCTTGTTTCCCATTGAAAAGATATTTTTCAGTAGTATGATACTTATGGTTCTTAGAGAGGAAGTGTCTATACTCATCAAACACCTCCTTTCCTAAAAATAATTAGCGAAGAGATTTCATCTTAGGACCACAAACTAGACATGCAAATTTACCCTTTGTTTGAAGTCCTGCAATAGATGGATTAATGTGAATTATTAATATACGAAATGATTATTTAAACAATATGCATGACATATTCAATTAATTATATACTATTCAAGCGTGCAATATGGAACGTTACATACCAAAAAAATTTGTTAGTCCTGGGGCATCATGAATTGTCCATAAAAGTATTCCATGGCATTGAAATCTCTTCTACCCAATTGGTTTATAGATTTCATACATATTGATACCCTCGCATAACTTTAGTAGCTCATCGATAAGAGTCTCGATATACACATTCATATATTTAACTTGGTACTTGCCTAGTTGTTTGAAATTGCACGAAATTACTACATGGTATGTATCTATACATAAATAAATAAAAGATGTTATGCAAAAAAAGAGAAAAATTAAAAAATTAAATTCGAAAAATTAATGTAAACAAATACCTGGAATAATCATTATCAACATTATGTGCTCCTCTTTATTGACATCTGAGGAATGTTATTGTTGATAACAAAAATAGGCCACAATGAGAAAACAGATCGAAGCGCTTGGTGGCCCTTGGGTATGGATTAAGGAAGGAAGTGAAGAATAAGGAAGAACAAATATGAAGTACGAAGAGCGTAGAAGGCACACAGATTGAGGACAAGTCAAAGTGGTTAAAGAAGAAGAAAAGAAGGAGAAAAGTAAGAGAAAGTTGGTCGTTGGACGAGAAGATCGAGGAAGACAGATCAGCAAAGAAGATGGATCGTGGATAACTCAGCAAGCGGAAAAAGATACCAATGGATGTGAATGAGCACCTCACGGAAAATAAGTAAAGACAAGTTGGCGAAGCCCTGAAAATGTAGGTTAAGGCATCTAGGGTTTTAGAATCTAGGGTTTTGACACCTAGGTTTTGGCCTAGGGTTGTCCAAGAGTCATTGTAATGTATAAATAAATGTCTAAGAGAGTCGGGTGGGGTTCGTTGTTCATTGGTTATGCTCATTTTTCTTGATGCTATTGTGTATTGAGAGAGAGAAGTGTTGAGTGTATGAGAATTTTGTATTGTGGATCTTCAACTAGGTGCGAATATCACCCTGCAGTTGGGTGCACAGGGAGGGGAGAGAAGAGAGAGAAGAGAGAGATATCTACAAGCCAAGTGTGCAGATAGAACTATATTCTTTCACCTAATATATTATAAATCACAGTTATGTGGACATAGCCCTAGGAAGAGGGTGAACCACGCATATCTTGTGTTCTTTGTGGTTGATGTTTTGTTAGTTGCTATCTGTTATACTGTTATTGAATGAATGTTAGATCAGAGATATAATCCTGCAAAGTAATCATAATATCGATAATGCATAGCTAGGTTATCTGTGTTGTAACACCCTATTTCCCCCAGTCTATAAATATAACTTTATTGGCTAGGAACTATGGCAAACTCAAAGGTGTGAATGTTTGATTTGATGGACCTTTGTATAAAAGGTAGATGAATGTAAATCCTGTTATTTTAATAGATAATGGATACGTGTTGCATGACTGTTGAGAAGGGGATGTGCTAAGAGAGACCATGATTTCTAATGAAAAGGTGGTGGAGGGGACCCGGAATGGTTGCGTTAACCTCCACCTCGGTACTATGCTAGATTTAATTTCTCAAGATCAGAACAACCCTCTAACCCATAATGAATTAAAGTCAGGTTGGTAGGTGGGAAGACCTCCTCAAGAGTTAATGAGGGGATGGGGCATACTGCCCATCATTAAGGCTTTTGAACCTGACCACGGACTAGGAATTCAAGCCACACGCAATCTTGTTGAGGAAGGAAAGAAAGGAGGTTTGGTGGGTAGGGGAAAACCTGCGAAAAAATGCATAGACGAGAAAAAAAACTCTCAGTTCCGAGGAAGGAATGATAGAGGAACGGTGATTTATGATCACAAAAAATAGAGATTGAGTCGGGAGAAGGAGAGTAACCTTCATCCTTATCTATTTTTGGATTGGGAGAAGGAGAGTAACCTTCGTCCTTATCTATTTATGTATTGGGAGAAGGAGAGTAACCTTCATCCCTAACTTTCGTTGAGATGGAAGTAAGAGATTGAATCTCAAAGCATCGTGGATTAAGCTCAGGGGTGGCCAGTGATAAATCCATTGGGATTGACTAACCCTATGGTTGGGTGGAAACGAGCACCCCTCTTAGCAGTCGCATCACGCCTTATGGTTCTGATAAGTGTTTTTATGCCTTATGCTTTGAATTGGAAATAATGGATGCATGATTGTATTTGTATGCCTATAAATGGTTTTTTCATTGAATAATTAAATTAAGAATATGCATTCTTTCCCTTGAGAACTTTTACATCTTCTTGATTTTCCTTATGTTCTAGTTTAATTCCTCGAAAAAACTTTCCCCAAGGAATTTCATCGTTGTCCTAGAGTCAAGTGAGTACTTCCCTGATTGAGGAGGTTGAACCCTGCAATCATTGTGAAGACAAAGTCTATTAAGATTAGGAGAGGTAGTGCATGTATGCACCAAGTCTCTGTAAGGTGGGTAGAGATCGAGACCATCTTAAATTCTAGAGTTGAGGAATGAACATAAGGGGTGCACAGAAGAATTTCTTCCAAGAATTACGTTCAAGAGAAAGAGCGCAAAACTCTTAAGCCTTTCAGATCAAACAAAGCTCAGGAAGAATAGCGAGATTCAAGTTTTGAAAGGGAATATCCATTCGTTTGGAAGATGAACGGACGAGATCCGTTCAGGAGGATCCAAGTCTTGTCGCAACCATTAGATTTGAAGAAGGGGTGCAACCATTAACGCCTCGACTCCTTCAGTCTTAGCAAGTTTGAACAATGTTGGTAATCATCATGAAGGGGACAGATCCTCCGAAATCTGAAGTAGCGATGTGATCTAGACCGTTGGATCGAGGAAGGTTGTGGATCGTCGATCTGGCAGGAGAATATTAAAGCAAGGAGTAAGTGGGAATTTGAAATACCCTAAGGACCAAGATTAGAAGAGATAAGTTCTTTTCAAAAGAACAAATGAGGTCCAAAAGGTGAATTTGTTTCAATTTCGTAAGCTCAGGAGGTCGAGTGCAAAGTGTGCTAGGAAGGCACCAGAAATATTCTAAGGGAGCAGAGGGTCGAGTCCCTTAGAGACTGAATAAGTGGAAGACGAGACCCTTACATCAGGGATCATAGGATGGAGATCAAAGGTCGATACCTTGGAAACATTTGAAATTCTTCAAGTCAGGGAAGAAAGCGTAAGCTCAGGAGGAGGAGAAATAGTGACCATTGGATCAAGCACTGTGAAATATTTGGACTGTTGGAATCCACGTCCAGACAATTAGAAGAATGCATAAGAGGAGATCAGATTTGGGTCGTCATATCTAAGCGTGAGGATCAACATTCATTGGATACCAAGGAAAGTGCATGAGGCCTAAACCCTATTAAAGTGAACAGGAGAGTGGGCTTTGTGAAATCCTGAATTTCCGAAGCTAGTTGGAACCGTCCATCGTCAAGGTTGACAGGAGGAAGGAGATCTGAGAATTTGAGGACTTGGACATCGAAAAAATTGAGGGAAAGAAATCTAAACTTCATGAGAGGCGAAGTGAAAAGTGATTCTAAACCGTTGGATTCAGAGGAAACGTGGAAAATATCCACGTACTTTGGAGGAAGAACCTGCGGAGAAGGTAGGAGGCGAATACCCAAGAAGATGAGAGTCATAGAAATCCTAGTCGTCCATCGATATAGGACACGTGGAGGGAGATCAACATTTCACTAATTTGCAAACGGGGAAATTCAAAGGAAGAGTTGGGAGAACTCGCAAAGTACGATCTCGTGAGTTGATCTTAACCATTCATTTGGAAGGGAGCTATGTGCCGATAGATCGGGGAGTTCTGGAAAGGCGCGTGAAAGAGAGGAAAGGAGGATAGATAGCATTTTTTGATCACGGATCATCACTGAAACCAATAGATCGATGATCGGGAAGAAATGTGGGGACAGAACATGCTCGGGTCTTAATTTTCCCTAAGCAGGCTACAATTGAAACCACGGTATCGCCAAGGGCATAGGTGGCACTTTGTAGTGATTTGTGAGGTGAAAAGAGGGTTGGTTTAAAACCACCCTTGGACATGCTCGCAATCACATACTTTCCAAGAGTTCATATCCCAGGGTCATATGAAGGAGGGGGTTAACGAAAAAGGGGCTAGTGCCTGAAATTCAATAATTCATCAATGCACAGACAGAGGTTGCATGTACCCTTATACCTGCACCAGGTAGTCAAAAGGTTCTGTGTTTAATTACAAAACGAGACCATCAAAGAGGAGATCCTTGACCGGAAGGTCAGGCTGGTTCCACGACTGTCCAAATTAGAACCCATAGAGAGAGAGGATTTGTTCCTGTAAGGAGGATGAATCTTTTGTTTTATCTTTAGCCCCATCATGGGTATGTTACAAATTGGTATCAGAGCATGTTTACAACACTTGGCCTGCTTGGGCTCATGGGTGAATCGCTTAAAAACTCTATTTGGAGTACTTTTAGAAGAGTGACACTCTACCTTACCTCTTCTTAATAAGTCTGGTTAAAAATGTTATTAATGAAAAGAATGAAACTTTCTACTATGTGTGTACATTTAAGAAATTGAACTGTGTATTGTTCATGATCTAATATAATGTTAGCTAACAATAAGTGTTTTTGTCAACACTCGAGAAATCAGTAAATCACGAGAAAACTTCAAGACTAAAGGATGGCGACGTGTCATGAAGTGGGGGATGGCTCCCACAATAGAAGCAAAGAATCTGAAGAAATGAGGGTAGTGGAAACCCCTCCAGACCTGGTTGAAGTTGAAAGGAGCCTCAGGGCCGAATTACAGAGTTGCAAGACTAACAACGAGAGATTGATAAAGGAGCAAGAAAAACAAATGGAAATTAACATAGTCTTGTCGTAGAGTTTATCCAACATACAAAGGCAACTACAACATGAACCCACAAGCAGTCATGTGGACCGACAACATAAGAAGAGAACCCAAAGTCCACCTGAGATCCGAAAACATGACTCTGTAAGCGACCACACTGGAGAAAGTACCTCGAATAAGTCCCAATATGGAGGCAGGGGACACTCATCAGTAGAGTCCTATGGAAATGAAGCTGGTAACTCTGAAGGATCTTCTAGTAGCAGATCCAGCTCACATTCTAGAAGGAAAGGAAGGAAGCGGAAGTGTTCCAAAAATCATGATGTTGAGGAATTCAAGAAAGCCAAACCACCCCCTTTCGATGGAGAGATTAAGAAGGGAGAAGAGGTTCAAGCCTGGCTGCTTGGTTAAAATAAATACTTCAGAGTCCATGACTACTCTAAAAAATTGAAGTCTCACATAGCCATCTTCAACCTGAATGGGAAGGCTTCCATTTGGTGGGAAGACCTTAGGAATGTGAAAGGAGTCCATGAGAAGGAATTGTCATGGAAACAGTTTGAGAAATACTTCAGGAAGCATTATCTGTCAGATAAATACATGGATGGGAAGACTAAGGAGTTCTATGAACTTAGGCTGGGAAAAATCACCATAGATGAATATGTCAATAAATTCCTTGAACTACTGAGGTATGTACCCTACATGAAAGATGAAAAACTAAAAATGCAGAGGTTCATCGGTGGGTTACCTCAGACCTATCGGGATAGGATTGAGTTCGACGAACCAAAGACCTTAGAATAAACTATTTGAAAGGCAAGGTATTGTTATGAATAGTTTGGGAGTAAGACGAGACTTCATGAGGACTGGAAGAAGAGGAGTAGTTCGAGATTCCAGAAGAAGGGGTTTAAATCCTCGATATTTAAGAACTATGGAAAATATTCTAGAAGGAGCCTTCCTACTAGAAGTGTATATCAGAAAAAATCCCCCTCTCAAAGTGGAAATAAACCTTTTAATACAACCCCAGGAAGGACTGATAACCTAAAGAAGGAACCCTTAAAATGTTGGGGTTGTGGAGAAGATCATCAATTGAGGGACTGCCCACACAGATAATAGAACAATAAGAGATTCTACAATATCCAAGAAGCTACCACTGTCAATGATGTGGCTAGGAGCATGCCATGAATCTATGCAACCTTGGACAATAATCAATCCTACCACCAAGCTTCAGTAGTGGAGCTGGAAGGTATGATCGCCAACCATCTAGTTTCTATTTTAATTGACCCAGGTTCTAATTTGAGTTATGTGGCCCCTCAGACTGTTGATAAGTGTACATTGCAACCAACTAGACATGTTAAATCATGGTTGGTTCAATTAGCTACTGGGATCAAGAGAAAGGTGGCAGAGGTCATACCATCCTGTCAATTCATCATGGGTGGATTGCCCACACGAGCAACCCTTAACACACTTCCCCTGGGATCTTATGACTTTTTGATTGGTATGGATAGGTTGTCTTCTTATAAAACTAAATTGGACTGATATCATAAAACATTAGAATGTGTAAATGAAGAAGGGAGAAAGACGAACCTCCAAGGGATTCAGAAGCTTGTCTCAGTGAAGCAAATATCATCCCTTCAAATGAAAAAGTATTACAGAAAGGGGTGTTCCTTATATTCCATACAGGTATTGGAATCTATTGAGAATGACAAACCAAACCTCGAGGATCATTCAATATTAAGAGAATACAAGGATGTGTTCCTAGAAGAGGTACCAGGTCTACCTCCAAGGAGGGATATTGACTTCTCCATAGAACTTACACCAGGAGTGGTACCAACATCTAGAATGCCATATAGGATGAGTACGTTAGAGATGGTTGACCTCAAGCTACAGCTAAGGGATATGATGGACAAAGGCTATGTCTAACCCAGTGTATCTTCATGGGGAGCACCTGTCTTGTTTGTGAAAAAGAAAGATGGCACACTCTGACTGTGCATAGATTATAGACAACTCAATAAGACAACCATAAAGAACAAGTACCCCTTACCAAGAATCAATGACCTATTCGACCAATTGGGAGGTTCTTCCATCTTCTGAAAGATCGAATTAAGGTCTGGATACCACCAAGTCTAGATTAAGGATGAAGACATTCACAAAATAGCCTTCAAAATGAGGTATGGTCACTATGAGTTTGTGGTGGTTCCATTTGGGTTAACCAATGCCTCCGTCACTTTTATGTGTTGTATGAATAATGTACTCAGCAAATTTCTGGACAAATTTGTATTGGTTTTCATTGATGATATCCTAATATACTCCAAGAACAGGGAGGAGCACGAAGAACATTTTAGACTCATACTTCAAGTACTAAGAGTGCATAAACTCTATGCTAAGTTTATCAAGTGCGACTTCTTTCATAAGAAAGTCCATTACCTAGGCCATGTCATTTCTAAGGAAGGGGTGGCAGTGGACCCCAATAAGATCAGATCTATTATGGAATGGCCTACCCCAAAGGATGTATCAGATATCAGATACTTCATGGGCTTAGAAGGATACTATAGAAGGTTCATAAAAGGGTTTTCCAATATTGGTTTTCCAATCACTGCCCTTCAAAAAAAGGGCATCAAATTCATTTGGACATCAAAATGTGAAGAAAGATTTCAGGAACTGAAATACCTCCTGACCCATGCACCCGTGCTGAATATTGCAAACCTGGATAATAATTTCCTCGAGTGTACAGATGCCTGCAAGGAAGGACTCTAAGGAGTCCTTATGAAAGAGGGACGTGTAATTTTCTATGCATCTCAGAAATTAAATGAGCATGAGATCAATTATGTGACCCATGACCTACAATTGGCCACCATAGTACATGCTTTAAAAATGTGGAGGCACTACCTCCTGGGAAGGAGATTTGTGCTTATGACAGACCATTGTGGGTTGAGGCACATGTTTGATCAACCAAATCTCAATGAAAGGAAAGCTAGGTGGATGGCTCTTCTTAGTGAGGTTGATTTCGAAATCAAACACATCAAAGGAAAGAAAAATAGGGTGGTTGATGCCCTTAGCAGAAGTATAAAAATGATGCATCTGGAAGTAGTAAGAACCTATGAAACGGATGTCAGGGAAAGAGTCATAAATTCACAAGAGACAGATGAATTCTTCAAGACCGTGACCTCATACCTAAGACAAGATCCTGTAGGGATAAAGTACAAAGGCTACCAAATGCTCAAGGAAGGGTTGTTGACTTACAGAAACAGGTTGTATATTTCAAACTGTGACAACTTGAAGAGGTTCATAATGGATGAACTACATAAGAGACCATATATTGGTCACCCGGGATATCAAAAGATGATCACGTCCACTAGGAAACAATTCTATTGGCCTAGGTTGAAGAAAGACATAGCTAACTATCTAGCTAAGTACCTAGAATGCCATCAAGTTAAGGAAAAGCACCATCATCCAACAGTATTATTACAACCCCTATTGATCCCATAATGGAAATTGGAAACCATCTCCGTGGATTTCATCATCGAATTACCAAAGTCAACCAAGCAAAATGATGCCATCATGGTTGTGGTCGACAAACTGAGTAAGTTTGCTCATTTCATTCCTGTCAAATCAACTTGCAAGGCCATAGATATTGCCAACATCTTCATGAAGGATATATTTAGACTGCATGTCATGCCCAAGGAAATTGTATATGACCGAGATACCAAGATTACTTCAAGCTTTTGGAAATCCCTAATGACTGGTTTGGAGAAACAATTGTTGTTCAACACAACCTATCACCCTCAAATTGATGGACAGATAGAAAGAGTGAACCAAATATTATAATACATGCTAAGGATGCATGTAATGCATCAGCCTAAGAAGTGGGATGACTACCTACCATTGGTAGAGTTTGCCTACAACAACGGTTATCAATCATCCTTGAAAATGAGTTATTTTGAAGCCCTCTATGGTAGACAGTGCAAGATTCCAACCAGTTGGAATAATCTAGTGGACAGAATTACAATTGGACCCAACATGCTAAAAGAGGTGGAACAACAAGTGATCCAAATAAAGCAAAATCTAAAGATTTCTCAGGATAGACAGAAAAGTTATGCCGACAGAAAAAGAACTCCCCGAGAGTTCAAGATAGGAGGCCATGTCTATCTTAGAGTTAGACCCGGGAAGAGTTCCCTGAGAATGGGATCCTGTGCCAAGTTGGCACCTCGATATTGTGGACCCTTTGAAGTCTTAGATAGATTGGGACCTGTAGCCTATAGGATAGCACTTCCTCCCAGAGTAAAGGCACATAATGTTTTCCATGTTTCATTATTGAAGAAATATGTACATGATGCTAATGATATAATTGACTGGTCTGTGATCTAGGTGGAACCAAAGGGAGAATTCCTACCAGAACCCCAATGTGTACTAGACAGGAAGGAAACCTCACTCAAGAACTGAACCATTGCACAGGTCAAGGTGCAATGGAAACACTTTGGCCCAGATGAGGCTACGTGGGAAATGGAAGATGCCATGAGACAGGCATATCCAATTTTGTTTACTTCTGTACATACATATCATGTTGAAAGATAGAACATCGAGGATGATGATTCCTTTAAGGGGGAGGGAATTGTAATTCCCTATTTCCCCCAATCTATAAATATAACTTTATTGGCTAGGAACTATGGAAAACTGAAAGGTGTGAATGTTTGATTTGATGGACCTTTGTATAAAACGTCGATGAATGTAAATTCTGTTATTTTAATACATAATGGATATGTGTTGCATGACTGTTCAGAAGGGAATGTGATAAGAGAGACCATGATTTCTAATGAAAAGGTGGTGGAGGGGACATGGAATGGTTTCTTTAACCTCGACCGAACCAATACTATGCTGGATTTAATTACTCAAGATCAAAACAACCGTCTGACCCAGAATGAATTACAGTCAGGTTGGTAGGTGGGAAGACCTCCTCAAGAGTTAATTAGGGGATGGGGAAGACCGCCCATTGGTAAGGCATCTGAGCCTGACCACAGACTGGGAATTTGAGCCACACGCAATATTGATGAGGAAGGAAAGAAAGGAGGTGTGGTGGGTAGGGGAAGACCTGCGAAAAAATGCAGAGACGAGAGTGGAAAATATCGATTTTGAGGAAGGACTGAAAGAGGAACAGTGAGTTTTTATCATAGAAAATAGAGATTCAGCCAGGAGAAGGAGAGTAACCTTCGTCCTTATCTATTTTTGGATTTGGAGAAGGCGAGTAACCTTCATCCTTATCTGTTTCTGTATTGGGAGAAGGAGAGTAACCGTCATCCCTAACTTTCGTTGAGTTGGAAGTAAGAGATTGAATCTCAAATAATCATGGCTTAATCTCAGGGGAGGCCAGTGATAAATCCATTGGGAGTGACTGAGCCTATGGTTGGGTGGAAACGAGCACCCCTCTTAGCAATCACATCATGCCTTATGCTTCTGATAAGTGCTTTTATGCCTTGTGCTTTGAATTGGAAATAATGGATGCATGCTTGTATTTATATGCCTATAAATGGTTTTTGCATTGAATAATTAAATTAAGAGTATGTGTTCTTTCCCTTGATAACTTTTACATCTACTTGATTTTCCTTATGTTCTAGTTTAAGTCCCCGAAACCACTTTCCCCAGGGAATTTCATCACCATCCTAGAGTCAAGTGAGTACTTCCCTGGTTGTGGAGGTTGAACCCTATAATCATTGTGAGGAAAGAGTCTATTAAGCTTAGGATGTGTAGTTCATGTATGCACCAAGTCTCTGCAAGGTGGGTAGAGACCGTGACCATATTAAGTTCTAGAGTTGAGGAATGAATGTAAGGGGCGTGGGAAAGAAATTCTTCCAAGAATTACATTCAAGAGAAAGAGCGCAAAACTATTAAGACTTTCAGATCCCACAAAGGTTAAGAAGAATAGTGAGATTCAAGTATTGAAAGGGAATATCCTTTCGTTTGGAAGATGAGCAGATGAGATCCATTCGGGAGGATCTAAGGGTTGTCACGACCATTAGATTTGAAGAAGGGGCGCAGTCATTAACGCCTCAACTCTGTCAGTCTTAGCAAGTTCGAAGAATGTTGGTAATCATCGTGAAGGGGACAGATCCTTTGAAACCTAAAGTAGCAATGTGATCGAGACCATTGGATTGAGGAAGGTTGTGGACCATCAATCTGGCGCGAGCATATTAACGCAAGGAGTAAATGGGAATTCGAAATCCCCTAAGGACTAAGCTCATAAGAGATAAGTTCTTTTCAGAAGCACATATGAGGTCCAAGAGGCGAACTTGTTTCAAGTTCGTATGCTAAGGAGGTCAAGTGCATAGTGTGCCAGGAAGGTGCCATAAATATTCTAAGGGAGACGAGGGTTGAGTCCCTTAGAGACTGAGTAAGAGGAAGATGAGACCCTTACATAAGGGCTCTTAGGATGTAGATCAAAGGTCGAGACCTTCGAAACATATGAAATTCTCCAAGTCAGGGAAGAAAGCGTAAGCTCAGGAGGAGGAACAATAGTGACCATTGGATCGAGCACTGTGAAAGATCTGGACTGTTGGAATCCATGTCCAGACAATTAGAAGAATGCGTAGGGGGATATCAGGTCTGGGCTATCATATCTAAGCGCAAGGATCAACAATCGTTGGATCCAAAGGAAAGTGCACGAGGCCTAAACCCTTTGAAAGTGAAAAGAAGAGTGGGCTTTGCGAAATCCCAAAGTTCTAAAGCTAGTTGGAATCGTCCATCGTCAGGGTTGACAAGTGGAAGGAGATCCAAGAATTTGAGGAATCAGACATCGGAATAATTGAGGGAAAGAAGTCTAAACTTCGCTAGAGGCAAAGTGTGAAGTGATTCTGAATCATTGGATTCATATGACATGTGGCAGAGATCCACATACTTTGGAGGAAGAACCTGCAGAGAAAGCAGGAGGCGAATACCCAAGGAGCTGAGAGTCACAACAATCCTAACCATCCATCGAGATAGGACACGTGGCAGGAGATCAATATTTTGTTGATTCATAAACCGGGAAATTCAAAGGCAGAGTTGTGAGAACTCGTGAGTTGATATGAACCGTTGATTTGGAAGGGAGCTACATCCCAACAGATCGGGGAGGTTTGGGAAGGCATGTGAAAGACAGGAAATGAGGATAGATAGCAGTCGATTATCATAGATCCATGGATGATGTTAAGGATGGAAATTTATTTTAGAATGTAGAAACCTTGGCGAATCTTACTAATCCTTCATATGCCAACTATAAATGTTTGGCGATATTTTTGTAAAAATATTCAAATTTCTAAGGATTTTATATAGTTTTATAAAATTTTGGCAATTTTTAAGGTAAAATAATTTTATCCTATAGAATTTGGGCAAATCATTTTTAAAATAACGAATCTCGTTTTTGTAAAAACCATGGAAAATTCGCACATGAGAAAAATTTATCCCCTAAAATCATACTTGCATGACGGATCATTGCCGAAAGCAAGAGATTGACGATGGGGAAGAAATGTTAGGCTAGAACATGCTCGTATCTTAATTTTCCCTGAGCGAGCTGCAATTGAAACCACAGTATAGCCAAAGGCATACATGGCACTTTGTAGTGAATTGCGGGGCAAAAAGTGGGTTGGTTTAAAACCACCCTTGGATGCACCCACAATCACATACTTTCCAAGAGGTCATTGTTGGTCACTATAATTGCTCAATTAATTCAAACAATCAAGTGATACATAAATTGTCAACCCAGGGAAGTCTGTTTATTTCAAAGATAACCACGCACTATATATGCTTAATTCCAAAAGCAACTTAGAGTTGTAGTAAAGGAAACTATATTAATCACACTTTCCATGAATGAACTGAAGTTCTGACTTGCATTACAGGAAAGCAACCTACCTATTGCAGATCTTTGAAGATTAATCTAAAGAATCCTAGATTACATTAAAACAACAACTGCAACAGGACAGAGCAACTATTCTGTAACCAGAGAACAGGACCCTTACTCCCAAGCAGGAACTTCAGCACCTTGTTTCTGATTAACACACTTTCATGAAAACAGTAATGCATAGAAGGCTAACTACTTCTAACAGAGGGCAGAACCCTTAGCCCCTTTCATTAAGCAGGAACCCTTAGCTCTAGTCTCTGATTGCATACTCAGGAAAATAACTGGAAGCTGATTATTTCTAATAGAGAACAGAACCCTTAATTCCTTTCATTAAGCAGGAACCCTTAGCTCTAGTCTTTGATTGCACACTCAGGGAAAATAACTGAAAGTTGATTACTTCTAACAGAGAACAGAACCCTTAATTCCTTTCATTAAGCAGGAACCCTTAGCTCTAGTCTCTGATTGCACACTCAGGGAAAATAACTGAAAGCTGATTACTTCTAACAGAGAACAGAACCCTTAATTCCTTTCATTAAGCAGGAACCCTTAGCTCTAGTCTCTGAGATTATTAACTTCGTGAAAAGAATGTAACATTTAATAAACTAAAGTTCTCAACAAGACAGAGTTCAGTAGTGTTCCAGCAAAGAAGAATTCATGAAAAGTAATGTTCAGCAAGACAAAAGTTAATCAAGGCATAAACAAAAATTATACTAACACACTATAAAACTAATGGGTGAATCTTGTGAAGAAGGTGGGCCCTCCCTTCTCACAAGATTCCCCTGAAACGAGAAGGCTAGAGAAGGATACTCAAAGCAGTCTTTTATTCATCTATCAAAATATCATATTACAATCTAGAAATGGAATCCGTCCCTCTCTCTGAAGCTTTTCTCAATACATAAAACTTGGATCCCTCTCGAATGGTGATTTCCTCTTATTTAAAGAGGAAATCCCTTTGATACAATTAATCAAAAATTACAATGTGTATCTGAGTCCTATTCTTAGTCAGATCGACTTTCTAAACCAGAATAGGAGGTCCTAGTCTCGCGCAACAGAATGCTATTACAGGTGTTGAATGAGGTATTGCTGTTATGGTTGGAGTAATAGCTTCTTCTTGTTGCTGCTGATGTTGTTTCAGCATCGCGAATCGCAGGCTGTTCCAGCCATGGGAATTGCGCTCTCGATTGTATCGGCATTCTCGTGTAGGGGCGACGGTTGATGCTTTAGAGCTGTTGTTGACCGCTTACTGTAATGGCTTCCTTCGTGTTTCATCATCGTCGGTCCTGGCGGCTTCCTTTGTGTTTTAGCATCTGCAGTTCTGGACTGTGTGACAGCTCTTTGTTTCAGCATTTGCAACTCTGGACTGTGTAGGAGCTCTGTGTTTCAACATCTGCGACCTTGGACTGTGTAACAGGTCTGTGTTTCATCATCTGCGACCTTGGACTGTGTAACGGCTCTGTGTTTCAGCAACAGGCTTCAAATGCTAATCTACAGTTTGAACACTTATACATTTCTAATCAATGGTGAAGTATGAGAGTGATGTAAAATATTATGCAAAACAGATTAAACGTATAGTAATGAGAAGGGACGTTGTATACCTTTGGAATGATCAGATAAAGTGATGATATGAGTTTAATTGTGGGTGATCAAGAGTATAATAGTGGCAAAAAGTATAGGCAAAAATGTACATTGTGTGGTCCTAACAGTCATAACCCAGGGTCATATGAAGGAAGGGGTTAACGAAAAAGGGACTAGAGCCTGAAATTCAATAGCTCGTCAACGCGCAGACAGAGGTCGCGGGTACCCTTAGACCTGCACCAGGTATTCAAAAGGTTATGTGTTTAATTAAAGAATGATACCATCAAAGTGGAGTTCCTTTAATGGAAGGTCAGGTTGGTTCCCGGACTGTCCAAATTAGAACCCGTAGAAAGAGNGTTTGTTTGGGGTTCCCTTTTCATTTCCTCTGGTTGTAGACACATGTGTCTTGCAACCCACTATTTCTACTTCGGGTGAGACTGCATCTACCTCACAGGTGTTTTCGAAAGGGCCAGTAGTTAGGGCTTGTTGGTGCATTGTTAGAGTTCAACCCTGGGTCTGCCCCTGTGCCAACAAATATTTCTATTTCCGGGAATGAGATATTATTGAGGGAATGTCAAGGTTGTTTCCATCGAAGACAGAGATTCAGAAGTGGATAGAAGAGCAAGAGAGGGACTTCACCAAAGCTCAAAATAAGAACCCTAATATTAGTACAGAGGATTGGTTGGGAAGGTATATATTTACTGATATACACGAGATTTTATTTGGAGGAATTCATAAGGAGTTATATGAGTGGCTAGCCAGATTAGAAGATACCGAGTTCGAAATCAGATCTAGACCATCTGTGTTTTGGACTTTGGCGATGATCAAGAATGTCAAGAGAGTTGATAACGTCGTGTCAAGAGAATTAGATCAGTGGTTTGATATCACCATTGGAGGGTACACTACTGATTTTTATATCGACAGAGTAGAGTCATATAGCCAAGCAGAGAGATATTTCTTTAAGGGACCTAGAGGAAAATTTTTACACTTTTTGAAGTTGAAGATCAAGATGCTATTGCATGAGAAGAACATCTTGAAGATACAGTAGTTAGTTGGATTGAAAAGCTAATGTTCAAGAACTTAGACAACAATAGCGACATATAGGTTGGACACACACACAGTGAAAGATCATTTAGAGAAGTTCCTCTTGTGAACCTATTTGAGGAGAATCACGAGCCACTGGCATAGGACAAAGGGTTCTACAGTGGAGAAGAAGAAGAGCTATTGAACGAGGAGTATTCAGAGTCCGTTAGGGAAGAGAAAGGGAAGAATAAAGAACCCCGCCGAGAAGAATAAAAGACTTCAGGGATTGCGCCTACTGTCGAAGTAAGTACAATCACTCCTCATGTTTTTTTAGCAGCATTAAGTAACCAGAGTAACCTAAGTTATTAGAGCACTCAGATCACTGGTACAAGCAGTTCAGTACCTATTCATTCAAGAAATCTAAGAAGATCTATGGCAGATGAGATGAGGTTACCCACCTTTAGGGGATATGGATCTGAAGATCTTGATCAACATTGGTTCTTATGTGAAGTTGTATGGAGTATTAAGAATTTCAATGACAAATCTGTTAAGAGAGATCAGTTTAGTACTACCCTGAGAGACCACGCACTGAGATGGTACATGACGTTTGTTAAAGGTGTTGCACAGCCTAAAACGGTGAATGACATAAAGACTGCGTTGATTGTTGAATTCAAGAAACCCAATTCGGAGTCACAGGGCATTACAAAACTGAAAGAAATCAAGTAAAGAGTCATTGAACCTGTGTGGGAGTTTAATCAGAGGTTTAAGACCTTGACAGGCTATTTGCGTTTTCAGATTTCATACGAACAGAACAAGGAATGGTTCATTGTTTCCCTCTTGCCACAAATCAGAGTTCCTCTGATGTAACAAAAGGCCGCTTCACAAGATGAGTCACTAGAGATCGCCATGAAACTAGAATCAGCCCCTATGGGAGAATCCATCTTAGGTATGAGTCAAATCTTGAGTCAGCTAACTAGCTTATCATTGCAGGTAGAAGATATGAAGAAATAAAAAGGAAAAGATAAAATAGAGGACATCTGGTGTATCAAATGTAAATTAGAGGTCCATGAAAAGGAGCATTGTCCCCTATTTAATGAATACTTGTCTACTGGAGCTTGAAACCCTTTGAAGCAGGTCACTCTACCCTGGTGCAAGGTATGTAGAAATAGACATCACCCTAGTGAATGTTACTATATGAAAAAATATGTCCAGACGCCTACAAATCTGTACTGCACATTCTGTAAGTCTGTGGGGCATGATGAGAAGGATTGTAGGGCTTATTACCTCTTGCATGAAATGTCAAGAGATACATATAGGATTCAAGGAGAGTTGCAGCAAGAAGGAAATGTTGCACAATTTAATTCCCCGGGAAGAGGAAACTTCAACCATCGCGATGGATTCATATGAAGAGGACGAGGAGGAGGCATGAGTTGAGGTCGAGGTCAGATCATTTTTATAACTGTGCCTAGCTAGGTCACTTGGAAAGGGACTATCAGAACCCTTGTACTACTTGCAGCTACTGCAACTCATATGAACATGTTATTGAGGATTTTCCATCATTGTTGGCTAAACTTCAGGAAAGACGGGGAGGAAACCATCAAGTCCAATTAATATCAGTAGAACCTCACAGAGAGGATCCTAGATTCATTGTTATCACGAGAAGAGGCATTGTTACAGGAGAAGACATGTTTACTCCATAAAAGACTACAGAAGGATCAAGGGTTAGAAGAGCTACAAAGAAGACACATTTGTTCGATCCAAGGAAGGAGAAGCAAACATTTGAAGAGGAAAGAATAGAATTTGAAGGAGAACATGCTTCTTCATCTAAGACACAACCAGAAGTGAGAGAATAAGGAATGCCTCTAGCATTTGATCAGTCTACTTCACCGAGAGAAGGAAAAGAGGTAAGTAAACTTGTAGGTTTCTTGTATACATTTATTAATCTAATTAAGGATGAAAAAGATGTATAAGAACTACAACACTTGATTAGACAATATGAGATAGGAAGAATAGACCCTATGTTGAGTAGGGTTGTCAACCAAGTATCTAGGAAGAGGAGAACAAACAAGGAACTGCACCTTAATGTTCATATTGGAGACTATGACATAGATTACGTGGTCCTCAACCTGGGATCAGAAGTCAATGTTATGTCGAAGCAGACCTGGGTGCTGATGGGAAAATCGAAGTTGATTTTCTCCCCTATCCGGCTTAGGATGGCTAATCAGTAGGCAGTTAGCCCATTTGGGAGACTGGAGCATATCTATGTGGACATTGACAGGGTAAGGAAGTTTGTGGACGTCGAGGTGATTGAGATAGTTGATGATAGTTGTTTGTATCCTGCGTTGTTGGGCATTGATTGGTATTTTAAAAATTCAACTGTTGCTGACCTAAAGAAGAGACGAATGACATTCGAAGGTGATGGCCTTAGGGTCATTGCACCTCTTAATCCTAATGAAGGTCGCAGATACATAGAACCTATCAGAGAGGAAGACCATGTTTATGAACTGGACAATATTTACAAACTGACAACAAGACAGCAGGATTACATTAATCCTACAAAAAACAGGAATTTGAGCTGGCAAAGTGAAAGTGCATGCTCATCAGATTCAGAAGAAGCACTGGAGAATTGGTACAAAAAAATGTATGAAGTTACTGCACGAAGGTGTGCCTGGTTGACAAGGGAAGTTCATTGGATTGGCACAGAAGTAAGAAATATTCCCACATTTTATGGTTTGAACCATTTAGAAACTTTCTTATTGGAATTTGAAGAAATTGTACCAGCACAATAGAGGTTGTTGGCACTGGATGAAGCCTTGAAAGAAACTCCAGCGAGATGGTGGGGAGCACATAAACAAAAAATTGCGAAGTGGGTACAATGTCACACTTTGATGACAGTGCGCTTTTCAGACCAAGTCAAAGGGTGCGAAGTTTGGTATACAAGTCAGAGTTGTCTGAAAGACCATGTGAGACGTTGTGAGGAAACCTAGAGCAGTATTCCTCAAGAACAGTGGGTGCATAAGTTCATTAACACTTTGGATACAACACCTATCAATTGGTATCTTCAAGTAGAATTGTGCCTCACCACTTCTAATTGGCACGGTATGACTCAGAACTTTATCACTACATTTTTATTTGAAATTCAGTACCCCATAATAGATACGGCTTTACAAGATATACAGAAGAAAGTATTTGAGGAGGCACCTAACCTCCCTTTGGAGTAAGAAGAAGATGAATGGACTACCCCTCTTCAGAAATTACAGGGTTGTTACAATATTAATGTTGATGAATATGATGATCCTAGGAATGTGAACATCACAGAAATTGAAGGACAAAGAGACATAGAAAGGCATGGGATCAAGTTACCTTTTATTGGGCAGCCCATCAAAATCAAGAAAGTTAACATTGTAACAGAGAAAGCACCTAAATTGGAAAATGTTGGAGATTATTGGGATGATACCACTATTGATAAGATCAATGAATTACTACATAAGTATCAGGACTTGTTTCCAACCAAGTTCACAGATATGAAGGGTATTAAGGGGCCCATGGGAGAAACGAAGATTCCCCTGAAGCCAGATGTGAGACCAGTCAAGTAGAGACCTTACAGACTGAATCCTAAATACAAGAAGAAAGTTAGGATTGAACTAGAAAGAATGTTGGAAGCAGGAATCATAGAACCTGTTGAAGAATCAGACTGGATCAGCCCTATGGTGGTCCAGGATAAGAATTCAGGAGAGATTAGAATCTATGTATACTTGAGGAAACTGAACAATGCATGTTTACATGATCCCTTTTCTACACCGTTCACTAATGAAGTTTTAGATAATGTGGGAGGACAAGAAGTTTACTCCCTCACAGATGGATTCTCAAGGTATCACCAGATCAGGATTACTAAGGAAGAAAAACATAAGACCACATTTGCAACAAAATGGGGATCCTTCCAGTACATTGTGATGCCCTTTGGACTGAAGAATGCACCAACCATATTTTCCAGGGTGGTGGTCGAAGAATTCAAGGAATTTTTACATAAATTTTTAGAAGCATATTTTGTTGATTGGATTGTTTTTAGACTACTGAAAAATCATAGTGAGTGTTTAAGACTAATGTTGGATAAGTGAAGGCAATGTCAGATTTCCTTGAACATGAAAAAGTGCATCTTCTTATCACCTTTTGGAGTATTATTGGGACACATTGTATGTAAGAAGGGGTTGTTGGTAGATCCTTCCAAGATTGCCATTATTGTAATTTACCTCCCCTTACTTCCGTTAGACAGTTGCGCATTGCGCTAGGACATATTGGATACTACACGAAGTTTATCAAAAGATATGCATAGATAATAGCACACATGGAAAAGTTGTTAAAGAAAGATTGTCAATTTCAATGGACAAAAGAATGCCAATAGAGCTTCGACACACTAATGCAGAAAATGGTCACTACGCCTATCTTGGTTTTCCCAAATTGGAGTAAGGAATTCCATGTCCATGTCGATGCTTCATCCATTGCACTAGGAGTCATGTTAGCACAACCAGGAGCAATAGATATTGACCACCTTTTATCCTTTGCTATCCAAAATCTCTCTACAGCTGAGATAAATTACACTACCATTGAAAGAGAAGGATTAGCTATGGTGTATGCACTGCAGAAGTTTCGACACTACTTGTTGGGAGGACATTTCAATATGTTCACCGATCACTCTACATTGAAATATTTAGTCAAGAATCTAGTGTTAGGGGGAAGAATATGCAGATGGATATTGTTATTCCAGGAATATGATTTTTAAATTGTGTTCAAGCCAGGGAGAATGAACAAGGACCTGACCACTTATCTAGGCTAGAGAATGGAGAGGAACCTACTAGCTTGGAGGATACACTACTAAATGCATAGTTTTTGGATATCAAAAAAGTTTATGATCACTTCGCAGAGATAGTCTAGTTCCTGACTACAGGAATGGCACCTTGTGAATATACAATTATCCAGAAGAAACAGTTGGTAGTTCGCGCTGCAGATTTTTCACTTATAGTTGGACGGCTATACAATATGGGATCGGATGAGATCTTGAGGAGATGCATTATGGAAGAAGAAAGACCATTGATTATGGTAGAATCACATGAAGGAATCGTAGGAGGACATTATGCAGGGAAAGAAATAGTGCAGAAGGTTCTTAAAGCTAGCCTCTTGTGGCCCATGTTACATAAGGATGCTAAGGAATATTACAAAGCCTGTGATGTATTCTAGAGGTTAGGGAAACTGTCAAGAAGAGATGAGATTCCTTTAGCACCTCAGATAACTTTATAGGCATTTGAGAAATGGGCCATTGATTTTTTGGGACCTATCAACCCACCAGGAAAGCACACAAGAGCTTGCTACATCATCACTGCAAGAACAGTTAAGGATTGTAGTGCAATTGCAGCTGTGCGATATATATTTGATGATATCATAACCAGGTTTGGATGATCGAAGATACTTATGAGTGATCAAGGGTCACACTTCATTAATAAAACCATTGAATCCTTGACTCAGGAATTTGAATTTCACCATCAGAAGAGCACACCCTACCACCCACAGGTGAATGGTACAGTTGAATATTTCAATAAGATCTTGGAGGCAACGCTGATGAAGATTTTCAGTGTGAATAGAGATGATTGGGATTTGAGAGTGCCAACAATATTATGGGTGTATCGAACTACTTGCAAGAAGCTAACAATGAAGACTCCCTTTAAGTTAGTTTATGGCCTAGAAGCAGTCGTACCTATGAAATATTTGGTTCCCATCTTAAGAATTGCAACATTTACAGATATGGATTAAACTGGTGTTGTTCAAAAGAGGCTTGCACAATTGGTGGAACTAGAGGAAGACAAGTTTATTGCAGGATTTTAGTAACATGTACAGAAGGAATGAGAGAAGGCCTACCATGACAGGCATATCAAGAGGAAAGAATTCAAACAAGGAGATCTGGTATTGGTATATGAAAGAAATTTTATAAATCATCCAGGGAATTTCAAGACACATTGGCTTGGGCCTTTGAGGTCGCCTATGTTACATAAGGAAGAGCTACACAGTTGAAGACTCTGAAGGGAGAATAGAAGGAAGGTCTAGTGAATGAGAGCCGGTTGAAGCTATATTGTGACAACCAGCTTCCTTGCAGCTCTCAGTAAAAGCAAAGGAAGAAGGGTCTAGGTATCAGGTGTAGTTGAAACTGGGTACCATACATATGAAAATACAATTTTCACATGAGAGGGAGGGATAGAGAAAAAATCACAGCTTTCTCTACGCAGTATGCAGTCAAAGTGATACAGAAAGTTCAATCCTATGGTGACTTGGGACGAGTCACGAGTGAGTGTTCGGGGCCTATTGGCCCTTGGGTATGGATTAAGGAAGGAATCAAAGAATAAGGAACAAGAAAGATGGAGTACGAAGATCTTAGAAGGCACACAGACTGAGGACAGGTTGAAGTGGTTAAAGAAGCAGAAAAGAAGGAGCGAAGTAAGGGAAAGCTAGTCGTTCGAAGAAAGAAGATCAACAAAGAAGATGGATCGTGGAAAAATCAACAAGAGGAAAAAGAGACCAATGGATGTGAAGGAGAACCTCACAGAAAAGAAGGAAAGACAGGTTGGTGAAGCCCTAAAAACACAGGTCGAGGCATCTAGGGTTTTAGCGTCTAGGGTTTTTACACCTAGGTTTTAGCCTAGGGTTGTCCAATATTCATTATAATGTATAAATAAAGGTCTAAGAGAGTCGGGTGGGGTTCGTCGTTTGCTAGTTATGCTCATTTTTGTTGATGATATTGTGTATTGAGAGAGAGAAGTGTTGAGTGTGAGAGCATTTTGTATTGTGGATATTCAGCTGGGTGTGAAGATCACCCTATATATGGGTGCACTGGGAGGGGAGAGAAGAGAGAGAAGAGAGAGATATCTGTAAGCTAAGTGCATAGATAGAATTGTATGCTTTCACCTAACACATTATAAAGCACAGTTATGTGGACATAGCCCTAGGGAGAGGGTGAACCACATATATCATGTGTTCTTTGTGGTTGATGTTGTGTTAGTTGCTATCTATTATATTGTTATTGCATGAATGTTAGATCAAATATATAATCCTACGAAGTAAGCATAATATTCATAATGCATAGCTAGGTTATCTATGTGGTTGTTTGATATTCCCTTTGCATTTCCTCTAGTTGTAGACACATGTGTTCTGCAACCCCCTATTACTACTTTGGGTGAGACTGCATCTACCTTGTCAGTGTTGCCGAAAGGACCAGTAGTTAGGGCTTGTTGGGGCATTGTTAGAGTTGAACCCTGGGTCTTCCCCTGTGCCAACATCTCTCCAAATGGATTAACACCGTCAGTTTCCAATGAAATCTTAACATTACGAGGTTCATTTGTAAATTATATCCATTTTGTAGAAATTTCCTTAAATTCATAACCATCTGTAGGCATTCGAAGAATGCCATCTTCAATTCTCTTTCATGCATGGTAATCCATAAACTGTGTTATGCTTTGGCACCTGAACATTCGCTGCAAATGTGGAATTATGGGAATATGATAGAGAACTTTCGAGGGACCATTTTTGTTACTTGATCGGTTCGACATATACTGATACCACATATCAAGAATTTTGTTTTCGATGCATGTTGTCCATAATATATAATACGATCATCAAGACATGCATCTATACTTTGATACTCCATTCCAATGTCATAATGGCATGTAAATCTCGATATGTGCGAGGAAAAATATATGATGAGGGTAAGACAAATTCACCTAACAATCTAAAACATATTAAAAAAAATAGTTAATGTAAAGAATAGTAATGTAAATATTGCATTTTTATTTTACACATTAATTATCACTAAAAAAAATGGGGAAAAGTCAACCTTTATGTAGATGTGATGAAACATATTACATACCTTAGGATCTGTGTCATACAAGTGTTCGATAAATGATTCGCAACCTTTAAGTTCACCAACAAAAATGTAGTGGAGAGAATATTTTATCTTAACCCTTTATAAATTCGTTTATTTTCCTTTTCAATCAGAGGTTCATCATAAATACCATCACTATTGTCCCCATGATCCTCATCTGGATGACCGAATAAGTCTTGGATCATTTGATTTTTCCCATCATCTTGAACTATGTTATTATTTTCATATACTTCCATGGGATCATTAAGTTGATCTTCATTATCTACTTCAATTTTCTTCATCTTGTACAACATCATTTCTGCTACTACTTGGTGCTTTGTGCATAAAGTTAGGGGGCAAATATAACTTTATAATTACAAACAATCATGAAAAATTAGTGCATGTATAAAAGAATATAAAAGTTTGAGAATACAATAAATATTAAAACAGATAATGAATATATATATAATATAGCTAATTACCACGGGGCGATATTCATTTTATCCCTCATCCATGTGCCCATATTATCTACAATGTTTTTTAGTTATTTCTATAAAAATTCTTTTAGTACGTCTAGTACAACAATTTTTGCAAGGGAAATAACATTTAACATCAACCTTTTCACCCTCTTTAATTTTTTTCCCACCTCTAATGCTTTCTGACATTCTTCCCAACAGACATATACTGAAAAAATACATGTTTTTTATTCGCCAANATAGTAATGTAAATATTGCATTTTTATTTTACACATTAATTATCACTAAAAAAAATGGGGAAAAGTCAACCTTTATGTAGATGTGATGAAACATATTACATACCTTAGGATCTGTGTCATACAAGTGTTCGATAAATGATTCGCAACCTTTAAGTTCACCAACAAAAATGTAGTGGAGAGAATATTTTATCTTAACCCTTTATAAATTCGTTTATTTTCCTTTTCAATCAGAGGTTCATCATAAATACCATCACTATTGTCCCCATGATCCTCATCTGGATGACCGAATAAGTCTTGGATCATTTGATTTTTCCCATCATCTTGAACTATGTTATTATTTTCATATACTTCCATGGGATCATTAAGTTGATCTTCATTATCTACTTCAATTTTCTTCATCTTGTACAACATCATTTCTGCTACTACTTGGTGCTTTGTGCATAAAGTTAGGGGGCAAATATAACTTTATAATTACAAACAATCATGAAAAATTAGTGCATGTATAAAAGAATATAAAAGTTTGAGAATACAATAAATATTAAAACAGATAATGAATATATATATAATATAGCTAATTACCACGGGGCGATATTCATTTTATCCCTCATCCATGTGCCCATATTATCTACAATGTTTTTTAGTTATTTCTATAAAAATTCTTTTAGTACGTCTAGTACAACAATTTTTGCAAGGGAAATAACATTTAACATCAACCTTTTCACCCTCTTTAATTTTTTTCCCACCTCTAATGCTTTCTGACATTCTTCCCAACAGACATATACTGAAAAAATACATGTTTTTTATTCGCCAAAAAGACCGGATTATACCCTTTTTGAATTGTCATTATTATAGAAAACTTGTCGCAACATCCGTAAAATGCAACATATTTATAGATTTAATAATGTCGCAATTCCGACGATAGTTGACCAAGTCAAAGTTGACTTGGTCAAATACTAGGTGACTGTTGGGGTGGGGAAAAGTGCAACAAATATTTCACCAAGGTTGCAAGAGAGATGAAAATGAAACGTCATCGCAAGAGTGAGGTCCTCCTAACTTCATCGCAAGAGAGACATGTTTTTGTAGTATGTCACAAGAGCGACATTATGAGACAATATGGAGAACAAAATTTAAAATTTCCTCTATTTTTCGACAGTATGTCCAATTTTTTCCATAACATCACAAATAGAATGTCGAAATTTTTCCAATATGTACTAGTGACTTAGTCATGATAAAATTCATGCTTATACTCCTCATCGATGTTTATATCTCTCTCCCTTTGACATCAATGGAAAAGGGTATCTCCCTTTGGGACTACTCCCCCTGACTAAGGTTTCCTTGGGGCTGCTTCCCCTGCCTAAATGACTTTTATCTTTCTTTTTGTTTCTAAGCCTCTGTTACTCTCCCTCACTTCATATGAATAATATATCCCCCATTGAAAAATGGTATCACTTTGATGCAACATTGAAGTCATATTACTCATGCTTCCATTGTGACAATCGCTCACCCTGGAAGCATGCCTTTGTGCTCTCTCTCCAATCATCTAACTCTCTATCCTGCATCTGATGAATCTCTTCCCCTAGAATCATACCTCTATTCTTACTTATTTGTCTAACAACTTCTCTGAATGATATTTCTACCTAATTTTTTGTTTTTTGTTTTATCTCTCTTGACTTCTCTACAAGATTTTGTGTAGAAAAATATAAGTATTCTTGTACCTACTTCCTTTTGGAGTTATTTTCCATTGGTGCTTCCTTGTGTAATCAACTGACATATATGAAAAGCATTCAAGAATAAGCATTCAAATATTCTTGTGTAATTATCATCCATTATGATAATGCTCATTTGTCTTTGGACCAATCTATGAATCCATGCTCTCGTCCACTGTCATATGTATGTCCAAACCTACTAAGTGTTCTTACAAATCTGTCTATGTTCATACTATCCAAGGCTATGCTACACAACTATCCATATTGTTGACCCATCTATCATTGTACTAGCATGAAGTCTTCATTACTGCGACTGATCAATCTATCATATTGTACTTCTGCTAACTGACTTCTCTGAATCTGTCTACTCAAAATTTGCAAGCTACTCGAAGGATGGTTCTCTAGTATGTATCATCTACCATATAGACTCCCCCTTTCTAATATTCATATTACCCGGGAGTCTCTAAGACACATGGCTTAGAACAATTCTTGCTCTGATGTGGAGTCATCATCATCTTCATCAGTAGATTCATCATCTCTCTGAACTCCGACTTCTTTCATTTTGTCTGTGGATTCATCTTTCACTACAATACATGAAAGTACAATCTCTTGAACATATTCCTTGTTTACCTATCCTTCTTTTCTTTCATTTCTTTTAAAAACCTTTTTGTGTTGCTATGTTGGCTTCCAAATACTACTTTTGATCTTCAATATTTTATTCGATCTTTCTGGCTTCTTCTAGATGAGTTCTTAAGTTCTCAATGACCTATTGGGATTCTTCAAAAATGTGAACACTTTCCTTTTGTTTCATCAATTCTTTCTTGAGTGACTTGTTTTCTTCTCTTTCTTTTCTTAGTTCATCTATCAATTTTGCTTCATAATTGTCTTCTATTTCAATTATTTTTTATGTCTCATTTCCTTCATGGCATTCCATTTCAATATGTCTGCATTTTCACAATTAAAGCAAAACAACATAATTTTGTTGATTATGTACTCTTCATCTTCTGAATCTGTTTGACATGATGAACATCTTTCCTCTTGATATGTACCTACATCTTCTTTGAAATTCTCTGACTCTGTGATGGGTGAAGAATATATATTATGTAACTTATCCCAAAGTTCTTTAGTTGATGAACATTTACCCACTTTGTCCTTTATTGAATCATATAGTCCTTCCAAAATGAAATCCATTGCAATTTTGTTTTAGTTCCTTCTTTGTTGTAGTATTTTCCCTTTTTGAACTATCATATCCTGTAACAACTGATTTCCATATATCATACCCTTGTGCCTTTAAAAATACTTTCATCCTTCTGCTCCATATCTCATACTTTAAACCATTCTGGCCATTAAAAAGTGGTACTACATTCTTAGAATAATCCATGATCTCCTTCCAATGGTTTATTTTTTTCCTGAAGGAACCTTCTCTAATACCAATTGTTGGATTACTGAGAGAGGGGCGTGAATTAGTAATGAGAAATTATACCAATTATTAATCCTTTAAACTACAAAGTATATTATTTTACTTATTCAACCATGTTCATATGTTCATCATCAATATCTTACTGTATCGTAATCATTAGCATTCATCAGTGCATAATAAACAATAACAAACACATCCACACAATGCACAATACACCAATATTTATGTGGAAACCCAATGTCGGAGAAAACCACAAAATGATTTTCTTATATGTCAAGAATTACATTCAAGGAAGCACCAACTTCCAGTTCTCCAGCTACAACTGGAATGAGGCTCTGACCCCCTAGTTTCTCAGGCTACAACCTGAGGGAAACTCCAACTCCCCAATTCTCTAGCTACAACCAAAAGGAAGCTACAACCTCCTATGTTCTCCGGCTACAACCGAAAGGTGGCTACAACCACCTATCCTTGCCCCATCCAACTGCCCTGAAATATAAATGCCAAATGTAGACAACCTGTCACTGTCACTGAATCAACCACTGCCACTGTCAACCTGTACCAATAACCTGTAACAACCTGTACCAATCAACCTGCACAAAAAAACATGTACCAATAATATGAACCAACATGTAACATGCATCAACCATGCATCAATCTATACCATCAACAAGTGCATCAACCATGCACCAAACTTGTACAAATAACTTGTCACAACAGCCTGTCCAAACAACCTATCACAACAACTTGTCTCATCAATATTATCAACCAAATCATATCTACTCACCAAGATCAATCACCAAGACAAGTCTCAACCATATTCAAAATATCACCAAAATGTGCATCAATCAATCACAACAACTCATAATCATCACCAAGATCAATATGTGCTTCTAATAATATACCAAGGCAAGTATGCTAAATCATCCATAAACTATGTGTTAACAATACTACTAACAAGTGCCTCCAACCATGTACCAAGTATGTACCAATCATGCATCAACTACACATCAACTATGACTCATCAATATGTACCAACATCATCAACTATACACCTCATGTATGTGCCA
>SNQJ01S0021744.1:3631-27020 GCA_010110895.2 Picea sitchensis | reverse complement strand
AGATTAGAGTTGATTACATCTTTATAATACCTTAATTTTCTTTTTTCCTCTAACTCTTTATCACACCACATTTTCTCCTTAAATTTTGATTTGATGTTTTTTTTAATAGTATCTTTATTCTGCAAAATTGTTTCTTCCGTGATTCCCCAATAGTTTAGCCAAGATCGGGCTTCTTTATGCCATCCTCGCTTGAGTCAATAGTGGTTATGACTTGATTTTGAAAAACATTTAGGTAGCCTCTTGTCTTCTATGTTGTTTAACTTGTTCTTATACATTAGGCATATAGTCATAGCCATGCTATCAATGGGGGAGAGGCTTGTTTCTAAGAGGAGGATGGGATAGGGCATATTTCCTTTAATTTTGAGATTATAAGTTATAAATTCTTTTGTATTTTCTCTATCTTTTTCAAGGATTCATGAGAGATACTACAGCCCCAGACTTCACATCCATAAAGAATAACAGGTGTAACAAGAGTCTCAAAGAGGATTTTCTTCTTATCCCAACTCCAAAGATCGGCTGATTTACAATTGTTTTCAAGACCATAATAAGATTTCCATCCCCCAATAATCATTTTCTCAATGCTATAATTCCAATTGAGCTTGTGGTGAATATCAATTCCAAGATATTTGTAAGAAGTCACTTCCTCCATTTTTTTGTTCTCATATACAAAGGTATCATAAGGGATCTTATTGGATTTAATGATCATGACCTTAGTCTTATCAGTATTAACAATCATACCCATATTGGAGAAAAAATCCTTGAGGATTATTAGTTGTTTTTCAAGATCATGGGGACTCCTTTCCATAATAATGATATCATCGGCATAAATAAGAAGATTGATGACTATACCAGTGAGAGTAGGGCCGATAAGACCTGCTTTTTTCAAGCATTCTTCTAACTTGTCAATGTATATGCCAAAAAGGGTAGGGGACAAGGGACAACCTTGTTTGACTCTAATATTGCAGTTAATGTCTTTTGACCAGCCCCCAGTGTTTAAAACCCTAAGAATATAGGCTACTAATGTTACCACCAACAACAATAATGCCTGGGGGAACAATCGATAGTCCGATCCACACACAAGGGCAGGGTATCTAGCCCGAAATCAGCTTGAGATCCTTCCACTCATCATTGTGGGTATACATTCAAGTTACCCCCATAATATGTGAAATCTCTACACCGATATCAACAAAGAAGGGTGAGTAACTCTGTCAATCTCAATGTGACCTAAGGTTTGACCCTTGTGAGAGAAGGGCTTCCCAGGACAAAATGATGCAAACAGAATTTGATACTTCTTATCACAAGATACTATTGTGTGTTTTGTGCTTTGGAGAGTGTGTCTCACTGCCTATTCCAAATCTCTAGCGTAGCTAATGTTGGTGTAAAAGATCCCTAGAAAAAGTTACTAGTTGAATTTTAAAATTGCGCAATATTATTAAAGGTTGTTGTTACTCAAAAGGAGACGGAAAATGAAACTGATGTTGTGTGACACTCTAACCCAACAATGCGTAAATAGGGATGAATTATACAAATTTTGTTCGATGAATCCTATTTACAGGAGGGAAAGAGGAGTTTTCTAGAACAATGTGAACTACGGTGTATGATCTTCTCTGAAATGTAATATCAAACAATCATGAACAATGCAAATTCCATATTCATTTTCTTTCAATACTAGAATGCCAATATTTTCAAATAAAAAGTTGCTTAAAAAAATAAAATGTCTTTAATTTTTATTAGAAACCAAGCAACGGGGATGGAACTAAGAAATAGTAAGAAACCAATGAAAAAGAAATACACAACAAACACCCAAATTGATCTTTCAATGAAGACAAAAATAACAAACTGACAAGACCAGTCTCTTCAAATGAACATGGGTAACAATTTTCCAAGTAATAAGCATTTGAAAGGGACAATTAATCTCAACGTTTAATCCAATCAAAGGCTCTTGACCAAACAAGCACTCGGATTTCAGAATTGGAGATTATACCCTTGTTGATAAATGGTCAAGAGGTAAAAATTGAGAAAAAATGAACAGGAAGAGCTTTCGATTTCCGAAAACTAATCATTCATGAGATTCGAAGTCAAGAAACATTCAATCACTGGCCAGAGAAGTTCTTTGCAGACACACCAACCAATCTGGGCATCTGAAAACACAAAAGACTTAAACCAAAATTTTTACAAGTGGGTTCACAGTCTGACAGTGGGGTACAGTGCGAAAATTAAGGATTCTCACAGGCTGGACACAAGCATGGTGTGAGAATTTTGCACTAAACTGAACACTAGGGTGTGAACCTCAGTTATTCTCATAGGCTACAGAATGGTGCAGTGCGAGAAGGTTTGTAATCAAGCAAATTTTGGAAAAATGGCAGAACTTTTGAGGGAACTTCTGGATCCAAGGAGTCTGTGAGGATCTCCTCAAGACTCAAAGATTGATTGGGAATGAAAAAGGGTAGGTTAATAGAAAATGGCCAAGAAAAAGCCACCAAAATGGGTCATATCCCCAGTGGAGTCGCCAATTTTGTTATCGGATAAATCGGTAGGTGCGGACACTAACAGATCTCCCTAGATCCACCTAGATCTAGAACAAAACAGGACAGGACATGACTCTTTCTCTAAGTTGCAGTCATTGAATCTAATAATAAGAAGGAATGAGTAACATACGTTTATAACGCTTCCTTAGGTCTCTATTGTTCCTACTTCACTCCGATGCTCTTGTGAAATCAGGTCCAAGACAACACAAACCAATCGAAGTGAAGATGCAAAGCATATTCAATGTAAACCTATGCATATGATCAAGGATTTATGCAATAAAATAAGAGTGATTTTATGGGAAAGGGACATGTCATTGTATTATATTAAATGAAAGTAGAAGATACAACCAGATCGCCTTGATGTCGCAAGCATGGATGATTTTAGGGGCTAAATTTCGCTCATGGGCTAATTTTCCATGTTTTTTCCCAAAAAAATATTCGTTATTCTCAAAACGATTCACCCACATTCTATAGGATAACATTATTTTACCTTAAAAATTGCCAAAATTTTATGCAAATTATATAAAATCCTTAGAAATTTGAATATATTTACAAAAATATCGCCAAACATTTATAGTTGTCATATGAAGGATTAGTAAGACCCGCCAAGGTTTCTATATTTTAAAATAAATTTCCATCCTTAAAATCGCCCCTAGTCGCAACCTTCCTTTCAGTGGCCCTTGGTTCCAACACACACACTTGCTCTACATTTGCATGAAGGGTATCCAATACAACTTGATAGACTGAATAGAGTCTTTGAGCTTCTATCCAAGCAGAGTTCTTCACACAATTATTTCACCAATTATTCATTCAATCTTGATTAACCTTTTCCATGAGAAACCTTTCAATATATAGGAGAAGGAGAGATGGTTAAATGGATGAGGATGATCCCACTAAATCTGAGAAGTCAGTAGGATGTCAACCATGTGAATGCCAACTCATTTTCTAAAAGATTCCCTTCTAGAACCTTCGTGACCTCTTCTCTTTTCCAAGCTTTGAAATAGGTTCACAACCTACCTATAGAGTAGACTGTGAATAGTTCGCACCCTAAGTTTGGGTTGCTTGCGACAATGAAGGATTTTCACACCCTGTAATATAGGCAGCCTGCAAAATCATCTTAAAAATGTGTTTTTTGGAAGAAGACAACAGTCACTTTTCTCAGGCAAAAATTCCTTATGGGAGCTTGAATACATCACTTGTAGAGACATCACCAGAGTGACCAAAATCATGTGTAATAGAATGCCCCACAAAGTGTGAGGCCAGAACTTGTGACAGCCAAAATACTTTGTAAAATGTGTGTGTGTGACAGAAACAAGGAGCGCTCCTAATCGGAAACCTGTAAACAACCAAGCATCTGTAGAATATGATACTAGTGTTGAGTCAGGCATTCCCATGCTCAGATCACAAATGAATGGAATCATAAATATAGGTCATGGCCACCAATCATACACCGTGCATCCATGTCATCAAAATGATACATATCCATCAGGGATACACTATGGATCTATGCAAGAAGACTTGAATTAAGACGACATAGCCACATGACATACAAAGTGGATCTATGTGTCGATACAAATCATACATACTCCATCGCAGCCTGAATCAAAAATATGAGACATGGGGTCTTCAATCCCGTCACCTGAAAGTACGAATCTAGCCATGCGATTACATGTGATGAAGTCAAACATGGTAGAAACCACTTGATTACCGGTCATTGATAAAAACTATTAAAACGTGTGAGGGAAATCACCATTGATGTTAATGACTCCCAAGGTACCAAAGTGCAATCCAAGCGAATGCGAATACATGAGATGAAGTAGAGCACTCGGCGGAATCTCTCGATCAAGGATCAATGATGTGAAACCCCTATCGAAAGCAAAGAGACCTACCATTAAGGCATGCAGGTTCCAAGGCACTAAATGATTTCTAAGTCTCATTTCTAGATAATGAGATGGAGTCGATAGAACAAGACTCGTCACAGGAGGGCCTTGATGTATCCCCCATCAATGACATGAAATAAGTAACAGATTTTGAGGGTGAAATAGAGTATGAATACGGGTTGAAATGGATGTAGGGAAGGCCGACATAGTAAGAATGGACAACTACAGATAGCCGACTCAATAGAGGGCTCGTGTGAACTTCTCTTGAACACATGAACGAAATGACCAAGAACTTCGCAACACTAACTCAAAGATGACCCAAGATAAGACCTTGTAGCAAGTCGAACAAGAGGCAAATGGATTTTCCAACCCATATTCAAATGACGAATAGGGGGTGTCATGTTCAAGAGAAAAGCTTACTACCATTAATATGAATACAAAAACACATCCCTTTCCCAAATGTTCCCCCACCATTTATGGCGAGTACCTCTTTATTTTTACACAAGCTTGAGGAGCATAACATATGCTTATTGATGTAAGCTCATCCTTCAGATGAGTCCCTCGAAGTATATTTAACGAACCCTAGAAAGGAGTGGTTTGGTCCCATTGTGGGTCTTTCGATGTTTATTTAACGAGTCTAAGGATAGAAAAATCGGGGGTTTTCATGTTTTGAGAGTCTGAAAAACATTTAAAGAGAACTCTCTCAGTTCCATTTTTGTAAAATAGTTCGATAGGACTGAAAAAGTGATAAACAATTGTCCATCGAATGTTTTATTCAAATACTTTTACGAGCGTGAACAGAACAAGGTCACTCGGCCATATTTTCATTTTTATGGAGCGTGAAAAGAGATTAAAGGATACTCCTTTGCATTCGTCATTTTCGTGTTACCACAACGAGTATGAAAAGATGAGAAAAAGTATACTCGGTTACATTCTCATATATTTTCGAGCGTGAGAACGAATGAAGACTGAGCTTGAGGTTTTTCTAAAAAACCTTAAAAAAGTAGTCATACATGCGACAAAATAAAAAACACTCATACCCTCTCGTTTGGACTTTGAAGTTCTGATATCTACGCAAAACCACACTCAGAAGGCTATTAGGGTATTAGGTTTTATAGACAAAGTAATAAAAATAATATACAAAATCAATAAAAAATAGTAAAAAGTGAATAAATATGGGTAGAAAGGGCTTTTTACCATTTCATTGTGATTTTGCCAAAAACTTGTCCAACATACCTCATTTTCCCCCAAATTTCTTTGCTCAATTTCAGTAGGCACAAGCGATCATTCGGCGAACCATTTCTGCCAACAAGGTAATCTCTCACTTCTCTAACTTTTCATGGTTTTATTTTTAGTTTTTATTGGCAATTGTTTGGGTTTTGAGTCCATTTTAGGGTCAGAAAATGGCCCAAAAATTCTCGCAAGTGGGCCTTGCGAGACCTGTGAGAATATAAAATTCTCGTAGGTGGCCTTCAAGGCACCTGCAAGAACCTCTCACTGTGCAAAAGGCATACCTGCGGGGGCCAAAAAATGGATTTTAAAGTAAGGTTTTTCTCAATAAAAATTATGCAAGAGTTTAAAACAAGTTGTTGATTTCCCTCTCATGGCTCTTTTGCAGGTGTTTGACCATCACAATGTTGGAATGGAGAGAAATAGAATGTGAGGAGGATGACGCCATTTTCAGGAATGACCCGAGTATAGTTTCTTCCCTCCGGAACTGTGGGCTCTTAAAATATTTTAGGATTCTAGGCATGAGGGCCCAACTCAGGTTCTTGGAATACCTGGTCCACATGTGGGACATGGACCAATAGTTATTTCATGTGGGAGTCCATATGTTGACCCTAGATATCGAGGATATCTATTTTCTAATGGGGTTGTCATGACATGGATACCACGCTACTTTGACTGGAGGTATGTTGGCATGTTTTCAGATAGAGGCAGAGTATGCATGGATGTCATTGATGGCGATGTCATTGATGGATAAGATCAACATGATAATTAGCGTAACGATAATTGCATGACAATGGAAAGATCAACAGTGATCGTTGGATCTCATTCAGACTTCCTGATGACCGTCAGATATGAATTCAGATAGGAGGAGCACACAGTAGAAGAAAATAGATCTCAGGCGTCAGATATAAGTCCGAAGATTGTCCATCGTTGGATCTGTTGTTCCTGAGTCTGTACTTAAGGCTCTAAAGTATAGTGTCAAGGCATCCGAAAGTGGTTAGGATATGGATAAGGGAAGACGTCAACCTTCGGAGAAAGAAACTAAGGGAGATTTCTTCGTTGGGGTTGTCTGGCTTCGAACTGTTTTTGAATAGCTATGTCTCGTTCAATGGCTGCCCATGATTGCTCAAGTACGGCCCGGTTAGTTGTTGTTTTAAGGATAGTATTGAAGAGGTTTAAGGTGATGTGTGTTTGGTCCAATAATCCGGGTTCAATGTTAGGTTGAGTTGGTGTGGGAACTGTCACGAAGGAACAACTCAGGTAAGAGAACTTTAAAGAGAGGTTGAGTGTTGTCTCAAATTGGTTTTATAAAAGAGGATTTTATGGTTGCAGAACTAAATTATGGATGCAAATCTAAGGCTCGTTCCCGTAACTGTATTATATTTTAATAAAAAGTGCAAGATGGGAGAAAAAACATTAAGCCACTTACAGTGTAAGGTTCCTATCGGGGGAAAGTCGCACAAAGTAAACAGGAGAAGAAAATACGTAAAAAAATAACCGATGTAACAAAAAATGCAAGTAGAATTCTGAAACTGCAAATTGGTCTTACACAGCTGATAGCTGGTGCAGAGGAAAGGAAATAAACAATTACAGAAAACCCAAATTTATTCGTTATAGTAGTGGTACTACTAAAGTATAACGAAGCACATCAATTACGAATATAAATTGAAAATGGAAAATGAGGAACAAGAAAACAAACTTGTAATACAGAAGTGACGGAATTGAGAATCTCGGATCTGCTTGTATTAAATCTCAATGCAAAAACTCTATTACAAAATCTCAAAAAGGGTCCAGCCCCGTTTCTTTCTCTCTGGGGTATATTTATACAATTTCTACAAAGTAGGTAGAATCTCAATAGTTGCAAAAATTTCAGTTATGACAGAGGAGAGAGCAATCGCTCCATCTCCGCTATTCTGACTTCACTTAGTGCCAGGTGCTCGTCTTCGCACAGGCTCGGTGTAGGCGATACATCTTTCCACAAGCTGAGATACGAGCTGTGAAGGCTCCGCTTGACAGCTGGCCTCAATGAAGTAACATTCTCGGGCTAACTATTGTAGCTTGCCCCCCATTTGTGCATCGATGATGTCGAGGGAACTTAGTTGCATGCTGGGCTGGATCAAGTGCTTATCAACTTGGGCCATGTCCACCATATCTATCTGAGAGATATCGGTCGAATCTCTCTCATCCTTCTCTTTCAATTCAATCGATATTTTCTCCACATTCATTTGTATCAATGTTTCTGCGTCGCCTCCACTGTCCATACCCAACAACTCGCCATCTATAGAATTGAAGGCTTCTTCTAATGAATTGGTTTCCTTTTGGGCTTGCTCCTTGCCCAGGGTAATGTTGTGCTCCCAATCCTTCAACAGAATATTACCACTGGTTTGTTTTGGGATGGTGAGCCCGGGGGAACCTGTCGAAACTCTGTTATTCATAGCTATCACCGCCTCTTGGAAGGCGACCCAAGCCGCTTATGCATCCCTCTCTCTGACAGTCAGGTTCTTGGAAACCTGATTCATCAACTAACAATTCTCTCAGATCTCTCCCACTTTGGTGAGCAAACTCTATTGTGCAGAAGACATCCTGTTCTGAATCTCGATCGCTCGGGATTTAAACCCCTCGACGTCGATCATCCTGCTTTCGACAGTCTCTACCTAAGCCTGCAACTCTGCAATCATAGTCCTTTGTTGGCCCGCCTGTATCCAACCATCTCGGACCACTAGATGTGCTTGCTCGAGCTTGGTTTTAAGCACCTCTATCTCGTTTTTATCAGCCAGTCGGGCCAGTTCTATCTCTGTGCTCACCTGGCCTTGAGCATTTTTCGTGGCATACGCTCCTAGTGTCCCTGTGATCTCAGTGGTGAATTGCTCATTCTTTTTATTCTTTCCGTCGATCATGAATTTGTATTTCTTAGCGGTCGACTCTCCCTCGTAGTAGAATTCCCTCTTTACTACCACTTTTCTCTTTTTATCAAAGAAAAACTCATTCGGAGGAAGTTCCTCTGCTCTTTTGGGCCTGAGTTCCTCATTGAAAATCCATCCTTCTTCTATATTTCCTTGCGTCGACTGCAAGGGGGTGACAGAAGTGATGGGTTCCCTGATTTGTTTCGTTTCTTTTCCTGGGGTGTCGACCAGGTCCTGCTTTTACGGAGGTTCAAGGGTCTTTGTCTCAGTTTTCGGATTATGTTTCTTTGGCGGGTCCGGATTCTGTGCCTCTGCTTCGGGCTTCTTTGTTTGCTTCCCATCATCCTAGCGTTTTATCGAGTTAGGAGTTGCATCTTTAGGGCCTTCAGTATCCTTCGGTTCCATATCAGAAATGCCCGGACTCCCTCCTCGCAACACAGCGGGAAGACAACTTCGTCTGTGTTCCTGAAATTTCAATACAGAGGCTGTGTCTTCGGGTGCTAAAGATCGGATCCGAGCTAGCACTTCCTCATAAGACCTTGCCCCTCGGAAAATGTCATCCGGGGGTGAAAACTCATATTCAAACCTCATTAGCCCACAATTAGCTAAATGGTTGCTCACAATTTTCTGAGGATCATGTTTTTTATACTCGATGGAGACCAAATTCAGGTCTTCCAGGGTTGCAGCCTCAGCTTTGGCATGACCGAAATCCAATAAAGAATAAAAATTTAGCTGAATGGGAAAAGACGGTCACATCTTCTTTGAAGATCCTTTGAGTTCTTTACTCACCCTGCCAATCACTGTTTGTTGGGCGACCTTGCGACAAGCTAGCTTGCCAGGAATGAACAATGGTAGTGCAAGCGAGGGAACAACAGCCCCAAATTCTCTTAAGTAGGAGAATTCTGCCTCCACGTACCAGTCCGCTATACCACTCAGATTTGCAGCAATGTTGTTTGAGATATGAGGTGGTGGGTGACCAAAAATGGCGATATGCAGGGGCACCATCACCCAGTTGAAAATTTTGTATATGAAATTGTCCGCTTTATTCTCCCACAGTTTATCGTGATATACATGTACGGGCCTATCTTCAGCCGGATTCCAAGCCCATCTCATCAAGGGGAATGGTGTCATGGAGCATATCACATCCATAATATATGCGGACATGAAAAATGAATACGGCCTCCCACTTGCCTTCTGCTCCCGATACTCTGTGACTCGGTTGGCCAAACTATCCAAGAGTATCTTTTCCCAATTAAACGAGCAACCTTCTGTGACCCGAAACATGAGAGGCGCCCACGCAATGAAGAAATGTGATGTGTCCTCCCTCCCAAATAGTTGGCATGTCATCATTGCCACATACTTATACTGTGGCTCCAGCGAAGCGATTGAATAAACACCCTGGTCGTTTGCTCTGAATTTCGCGGAGCGTGAAATCCAATCCTTTATCAAACTGGGCATGGTTTTATCATATTGTGTGCACTCCTTCTCTTTGAATTCCTCCAGGAATTCAGCACCATACGTGTATTCAGATGTCGTCGGGAGATTATACATGGTTTGGATATGCTCCGGCCTAAAAGTCCCGACCGTGACCCGCTGGTCATTCATGATAGTTCTGGTGGGTAGGTCTATGTGATCTAATGCCCATCAGATCATATCATAATATGGGAGCAACCGTGGTCTGGTTTCTACCCTGTGCATTCTGGATTGAACAACTATCTTGTATTTAGTGTTCAGGTCGTCCTTTTCATTGTCGTCTGAGTCTGAAAAATTCACCAACTCCAATTGCAAAATGTCTGAAACAAACAACCAACTAGGGACTGAGTCGACACTCCGGGGTGAAGTTTCAGAGACATTGTCTGAGCCTTGCTCTGCGACCTCGACATTTGCCTTTGCTGCTTTCCATGGAGCCATAGCTGAAGCTTGCGTTTTCTCCCTTCTGCGATAGAACTGCGTATACATGCAGAAATTAATTCACTCGGAAATGACGAGCTCTGTGTGCTTATAGAAATGAATTCGTTATAATGCAAAGAAACTCTTATATATATTTGAAAACTCGGTACTTTTCGAAATAATCCCGTCAAATCATAATTAGAAACAATTTTATTGCGTAAAATCCAATCTTATATGCGTGGATTTACCCTACTTTTCCATAAATGTCATCAATTTCTGACGGTTTGACAGTCAGTCGATGTATGGAGAAAAAATGGCTACCTCGGAAAATGTGCAAGCCTTGAGGCATGGGATATATCTTGCTTTATCTTAATTTATCAAATCTTACCAACGTTAATCAATTTCTCGTTGTTCGCTACATCGTGGAATTTCTTTTAACATTTTGAGTCTCCAACTTGTGATATTGCGAGGACCGATTTTAGCTTAATTAACGGTAACCGAGATTTGGGGCGTAATTAATTTTATCATCATTTTGTTCACCACATCGCAACTCAGAACTTCGAAGACAATTTTCTGGGAAATTAGTATGTCGAGTCGCGAAATCGCGAGATGGCGATAATTAAAACTTAATTAGGGGGAAGGAAATCTTGGATTAGGCGATTAATTAATCATGTGATAATTATATCACAACTTCGTGAGTCGGGGTTTTAGGCGCCGTAACTTTCAAAAAGATAGTGCCGAGTGGCGAAACGCCGAGAATAGATTTTAACCACGGTTAGCATTTTTGCCTTTGATCCTTGACCAGGGTTATCCCGAAAGGACCTCATGTTCTCGGCTCTCGGGGCTGTAAAAATAAAAACTTGGGTTTGGCGAATGCCGAGGCGCGAAACCCCGACGACGTCTAATCATGAGTTAAAATATTTTACCCTAGTTTAATGTTTTGGGCAAAAATTTAAAAACGACTTCGTCGTTTCGTGACTCAAGACGTGTGAACTCAAGGATTAAAGTATCTGACTTGCGAGATCCCGAAGTAAAACAAAAAGAGTGAACATTCTTACAAAAGTGGATTTGTTTTGAGAGTAGAAAAACATCGCTGCTTACGTGACCAGGTTGTAGAGTTTTCAAAGTCTCGGGGGGAAAAATCAAAAGACCATCTTTAGATTACAAGTATCAAAAAAAGAAAATTGTGATGGGTTAAAAAACAAGGGCGGCTCCAACATAGGCTCCAACTAGGGATCCCACCTTTCTGTGAGGCAGGAAGAACAGTAGACCATGTGCCAATATTGGGTAAATGGAGTCAAAGCTCAACTAGGCAGAAAATTTTCAAGGAAAAAGGATCGAAGGAGGAAAAAACTTTGTTTTTTACCTCGAGAAGTTTTTCAAAATCAGATACTCTTTCCAAACACAGCTGTAGTCCCTTTCACAATTTTCCATTTCCCACTACTAACTTTGGGTATGTTTTAAGACCGTCGAAATGACCCTAGGAGACTCAATGGATCTTGTGGCTCTCGGCCTGCATCAAAAGAATGAGATTGTATATTTTTTGATCGGGAAGTCTCGTCTGAATTTGGGATGTGGATCAAGTTTTTAGAAAGTATTGGTTACCAGAGTAGAGTGATATTCATGTATAACAACCTTACAGATATCTCAGACATTGCTTCACTGCCAGGGAGCCTGTTCAGTACCCCAATGAAGTTATCTGGCCCCTTTTACTGAATTTCCTTTCACCACTTCGGAAATTATTTATGCATTTAAATGCTAAGACGAGGGCAATCATTTCTGAATTTCCTTTCATCATCTTATTGGACTAGGTGGGGGCAATAATTTCTGAATTTCCTTTCACCACCTGTCTTATAACGTATTTTTTGAGTGTGAAGATGGGGGCAATTAGTTTGTATCAGGGTTGATATCTGTGTAATATTTTGCATCAGAGGCCTATCAACTTACTTTGATTACTTGGTACCAATCTTCCCTTGACCTTCACCACACCTTCGTTCTTAGGGAGACAGGGAAAATAAATTTTTTAAGGGGCATCCTATTTGAGCAAGCTTTGATTATTCCGATGTTGTTGAAAAACCTAGGAAGGTTAGGATTGCTCTAAACATTCCTTCGCTTAGCAGGGGATCAAGTAGTCGTGGAGACCCGTTTTCTTTCCACCGTCTGTTTTGAGACTCAAAAGTTAAACCTGAAAATAGGCAGGATTCAAGGCGACGATTCATTGATTTGCAATACAGAAGATCTAAATAGTTCGAGACTGGCTCTTGTAAATATTTTTTGGGACAGTTATTTTTGACTGACTGCTTTTAGATTTAGTGTATTATTCAAATTATGTTAAATCAAAGGGTATCAAGCCAAGCAATAATCCTGTTATCTAACACTTTAGCAGACATTGCAATTTGAATGATGTTACCTTGGTTTAATTTTGACAGTGTTCCATAACATGTGTATTGAGAAAGCCCACCTTTACCTTTTCTTTTCAATTTCTTTGTGCACTATGAAACTACTTTTTGGGTATCACCTGTTTCAAGCCGATTTATTTCTGATACTTCTTTGTGAATTACTCCTCCCGCTAGCTTGTAAGTGGCTGGAATCCTATAAAAGCAATTACGAGTTTTATTAGAAATATGTCGAAAAATTATGAACAAAAGAAAACAAAAAACCAAAAGGGAAATGTTTTTAAAAGAAAATGCATGTATGTACACCAAAAAACTCTCTTTTTTTTTTTTGAAAAAATGGCCACTGTTATGTCATGTAATGTTTTAGATATCGTCCATTGACAGGGGCACTGAGGACTTCTCCGTCGATGTTTTCCAGCAGGAAAGAATTTTCTCCTACTGGAGCCGAAACCCTGAATGGTCCATACCAGAGGTGGTCGAATTTACTATGCTTCGCTGCTTCTTCCCTTCTCGCATCCCATCTTAGCACCAAATCACCTGGAGAGAATTCTCGATCCTTCGCTTTTCGGTCGAACAGTGCTTTCATGCCATCTTGGTACCACTACATCTTTTCGTCAACCTCAGTTCTCTGTTGTTGGACCTCAATCAACTGATTAATTCTCCTGGTCACAGGATTGGGTTCTTCATTTTGGTCTTTCCACAGCTTCATCACCGGTAGCGCCAGGTTTATGGGTAGAACGACATCTGTCCCATAGACCATTTGAAAAGGTGAAACGCCGATAGATCTTTTAGTGCTTATGCAGTTTTCCCACAATGCATACTTTAAGTGTACATGCCAAGACCTCTTATTCTCATCCAATACCTTCTTGATAATGTTTACCAGGCTCTTATTTGACGACTCAGCCAACCCGTTCCCTTGAGGGTAGTATGCAATGGAATGGCCAATAATGATGTTGTATTTCTGACAAAAACTGATCATAGCCATAGATTTAAATGCTTGGGCGTTGTTAGTAACTATCTTTCGGGGACAACCGAATCTCGACAAAATATTTTCCTCCAAGAAGTCGATTACCACCGAGCCTGTTGCCCTTTTGGTTGGGATGGCTTCCACCCAGTTAGTAAAATAATCCGTAGCTGTTAGGATCCATTTATGCTGAGCGCTGGAATGAGGATTAATTTCCCCTATGAAGTCTAGACCCCATTGTTGAAATGGAGCCTCAGCTTTGATTGGAATGAGTGGTAGTGCAAGGAGTTTCTGTTTCCCAGCGAATATTTGACAAGGGTTGCACGCGCGTACTTTGGTATTTACGTCTGAAAACAATTTTGGCCAATAGTATCCTGCTCTCAAAATCTTGTAGGTTGTGGCTCTCCATGCATGGTGTCCTCCACAGACTCCTTCATGAAATTCCTCTATAACCCGTGGAGTTTCCAACTCGACCAAACAGACTAGCAGGAACCCGAGTGGATCTTTCCAGTATAGCTGGTTGTCAGAGATGCAATATTTTACAGCATGGAGTTTTAAAGTTATGCATTTGGCTGGTGATAGTCCATCTGGGCATTTCAAGTTCAACAAGTAGAACACTATGTCTTTATACCAGCCCGATGATGTGAACTTTTCCTCAATCTTTCTTGGATCTGTCTGGTCATCCGGCTTGTGCAGGTGTGTGTCTCTGTCTTCTTCTTGGAGGCAATTAATATCAAGAGCTCTAAGATTCGACTCAGCCAAGAGTTTGGCCAGACCCTACCCCTTTATCAATTTAGTCAGCTTGACTTCCAGATCGAATTCTTGTATTTTAGCGAGCCATCGCCCTCTTTTTCCGTCACTGTCCGACTGCACCAATATGTCTTTTACAGAACTGGTGGGTACATACACGATTATCTTTGAATGTAGCACATAGGTTATGAATGATTTCAATGCTTTTACCATTGCGTATGCTTGTTTTTCCATTATGTCATATTTCAGTTCTTCATCTCTGAGGCTTTTGTTGAAAAACACTATCAGTTGTTCGAACCCCTCTTCATTTTTCTGCAAGAGTATCGCGGCGATGGTATGTTCGAAAGTAAAAGAGAAGATGAGAAAATATTTCAAATAATCCAGACTTGCTAACATAGGTGCCTCTCTTATGACCTTTTTAATATGTGCGAACGACGCCCTGGCCTCGGTGGTCCAGTTTACCCCGCTATCCTTCTTCAACATTCCTGTAATCAGTTTGACAATCTCAACAAAATTGGGAATGAACCTTCGTAGAAAATTTATCTTTCCTAAGAATGATTGAATTTCTTTTATATTTCTTGGGATAGGGATAGTATCTATCGCTTCAATCCTCTTAGGATCAATCCTAATTCCTTCCTTAGATACGACATGGCCCAGAAGCTTACCTTCCCGCATAGCGAAATGTGATTTCTTTGGGTTCAGGGATAGACCAAACCTGTGGCACTTTTAGAATGTCTATCTTAGATGCATCAAATGTTCTTCGTCAGTTTTAGAAAAGACCATCAGATCATCAAGGTAAATAACTATGAACTTGTCCCTTTCTCCCACGAAAGTGATGTCCATAGCTCGCTGGAAAGTGGCCCCTGCATTCATCAAACCAAAAGGCATTTTGTCATACATGAAAGTACCCCAGGGCGTGGTGAAAGCAGTTTTTTCCCTGTCTTGTTCATTCATAGTGATCTGATTATAACCAGAGAAACCATCTATCATTGACATTCGATTAGCTCCAACAACCTTTTCTAAAATATGGTCCATCTTGGGCAGCGAGTAATTATCTTTGAGAGATGACTTGTTTAAGTTTTGGAAATCCACACACAGTCTGATTTCCCCGTTCTTTTTCCTGACTAGAACTAGGTTATCTACCCAGTCCGAGTATCTCAGAGGTACGATTAGTTTTGCATCCAAGAGTTTTTTAACTTCCTTTTCTATCACTGGTAACAGAATGGGGTTAATTTGCCTAAGCTTTTTCCTAAAAGGTTTGACCCCAGGTTTCAAAGGTATCTTGTGATCAATAATGGAAGTGTCATATGTTTTCAATTCATCATAGGACCAGGCGAAAACATCTTTATATTGTCTGAGCAAGTCTTTGTACTTCACTTTCATTTTGGGAGGGAGGAATTTCGATATTTTTACCATCCGGGGTCCTTTTTCGGTCCCTATATCACAGTCCTCCACCTCTTCTGGCTGGGGCTGCAAAGTGGAATTTATAGGTACATCGTTCTGATCAAAAAGTCTTTCCAAAGGAATCAATCCTTTGGGAATTTGATTGCTTTTAAGGACCAGCATACGATGATCCACAATTTTTTCTCAGAAAACTTCAGGTTCCTCTCCTTCTTGCATGATCCACATGGAGTCATTCTGGTTTTCTTGGTCAGCGTGAGTTTCTAAGAATTCACCTACTGCTGTAAGGAACTTATTAATCTATTCATCATCTTCAAAGACTTGCCAGTGTCGGATATTGTCTGGTATGGAAGACTTGTATCTGATTTCAATGTGATACTTTAGTTTGAAGGTTGTGGGAGGAGAAAAGGTTGAAGCTGCCTTTGCCAATGCATCAACATGTAGATTCTCGGCGCGAGGGATAAAATGGATATTTACGGATGAGAAATTTTTTTCCATGAGATCCCAAGTACAATTTCTATATGCTCTTAGTCTGGGATGCCTGGCTAGGTACTGTCGGTTCACTTGTCTGACTATTAATTCCGCGTCACCGTATACCTCCAAGTTTTTTATATTTAATTTTTTGGCAGCCTCTAATCCTAAGATCAATGCTTCATACTCACATATGTTATTAGAGTAATCTATGTCCCACTGCAAATGATAGGAGAAAGGAAAAATGAACTTACCTTCAGGTTCCACCAAAATTACTCTAGCACCAGCCCCTTCAGAAGACGAAGCACCATCAAAATATATTTTCCATACACCGGTATTACACAACTCTTCTGTCATGGGGTTTGACTCTTCCTGCTTTGTATCGATTTCCTCTAGGCAACCATCTAGACCATCATCAAAAGACAAGATGCAGTTTCCCAGAACTTGGTCTGCAATGTAAATAGGGAAGTTGTGCGGGTTTTGAGGGTCACTGACCGTGTATGCTAATCTTGTCTCTCTGTATAAACGAGTGAACTGACCACCGAACATAGGGATTGTGGCATAAGTCATGTCTAACTGAAGAGAACCTCCCAACTTGGCCCCCCATGACCTAGATAACAGCATACCATACTTAGGGGGGATATCCACGATAACCACATCCATAAGGATACTTTTAACAGGGACCTGCGCTAGGGTAACTACCAGATCCTTTATCATCCCCATGCATTTAACCTTCCTCGAATCAAAAGAGTATAGATTTCCATAAGGTCTTGTGATCTGGAGACCCAACTTCTCCATTATAATCTTGGGCATAACATTATGGGAAGCTCCGGAGTCTAACATACAATTATGCAGCAACTGGTCATATACGTTTAGGGTGATATAAAAGGGAGCGATGTTGTCTTTGGACCCTTCAAAATGTGGACCAAAAGTGATGTTTGGTCTATCATCCTCCAGGTTTATAACATCAGACTGGATTTCTAGCTCGGAGACACCTATCATTTTGGTAATTTGTTTGCGATAACAGGGGTTTTCGCTAATTCGACCAAAGGGATTGGTATCTTAATTTTATTCAACTCATTTGCAAAACTGAACGTTCCGCTCATCCTGTCTGTTTCTCCGGTTGAGGCTTCTGAATTATTCCTTTCTGATTTATTTATTTGGACAGCTTTATCGCTCATGGTCCCAGTTGAAGATGTGGCTTTACTCACAGGTTCGATTGGCTATGTTTGAGTTGCAACTTTTTCTACTTCAGACTCTTGAGTGCTTACCCTTCTAGTTTTGTTGTTGGGTAGTCGAGTCTCGTCCGAAGGAGGTTCGTAAGCTTGACCTCTCTGAAGGATCTTCTTGGGTTGAATTGTTGAGGTAGGTTTATTCTTAGATCTCAGGTTGTACCTTGGTTGAAGTTCAACTATCATTATCTCAGTTTCTGGTTGAGATTCACAACTCTCGGTGTGGTCACCCTCTTCACTCTCATTTGACGACTTTGGCGTATTTAGAGACTTTTCGTAGTCTTCGCGAGTCAGATATGGTTGACTACAGTCATCACCGAAGTTTGTGACATCATTATCTGAATCCTCGAAGTCTTGAAAATCATTAGCTCCTATAAAATTTTCATTCTTCAAGGGAGCTTGTATTTTTTCATCTTCCTTTTTTATTGGTCTTTGTTGATTAGGAGGGTTTTGATTTTTTCTGAAATCTTTTTTGGTGTAAGAGTCAGACTTGGCCTGTTCAAGTTCCATCTAGGTTATTTTATTTGACAATTCTTTAATCACTCTAGCCATGTCATCCACTCTATCGTCGGAGGCTCTATTGGACCCTGAAGGGCCTGCTTGTTCTCTAAATCATTTGGGCTCCCAGTTTCCAGTCTCTAGTCTAGATTTAAGCTTACCCGAAGCCATCATGTTAGACTCTATTTCTACCGCATCGTCCTGCATGCGGTTTAAGGTGGCTCCCCTTCGCTCTCACAAAAGTAGTGCGAAATCCAGCTCGAAAGCTCCGACGAAGGTCACTTTGGCCGTGGGTTGAGAGGGTTTGACTTCAGCCAGGATTTTATTGTACAGTTTGTTGAATCTCAGAATGAATTCCATGACTGATTCTGATTTCTTTTTCTTCAAGGACCCAAATTTGGTTAGATAATAGAGATGATCTTTTCGCTCGCCCCATTGTCTGAGGAAAGCGTCTTCCAAAGCATCATATGAAGGGATAGAAGCTGCGGGTAAGCTCCGAAACCAAGTTCGAACCTGACCCTCAAAAGTTTGGACAAGGAGTCTCGAATATACATCCTCGTGCTCGATACCGAAGATATCTACGAATTGGTCAAAGAAGTTAATATGTTCAGCAGCAGTCAGATCTCCCTCCCCAGTGAATTTCGGTAAATTCTTTATGTAGTTTTCTGGAAGATCGTGTAGGGGGACGGGCAACACCAAAGGGGCGTATCGAGCTATGACTTTCACAAAAACTCTAGGAGGGGGGGGAGGCCCTTGACCTCCACCTCCTCCTAGAGGGACTCCTCCTCCTAGAGGGACACCTCCTCCACCTCCTCCAAACCCTCCTCCTCCTCCTATAAACCTTCCACCTCCTCCTCCGACGGTTGCCATCATTGTTTGTGGAAAGTTATAAAGGGGGTTTTCGAAAATAACAGGGAATTTTTATTTTCTTCGCTAAGAGGAGACTCTGATGAGGAAGGATAAGGAATGCGAGGAGTTGGTTCCTCAGACTTGCAAGAGACGGAATTGGGAAAACCGACGGGTGTGGGAAACGAGTGTGTAACACACTCTTCAGGATTTGGAGAAGTCGGGAAATTCAACTGAAGATAAGATGGTATTTTAAAAGCCGACGAACCTTCAAGAGGGCCCTCTCCTCTCTGTACTAAAGGGACTATTGGATGAATCTCACTCCTAATTTCGGAGCAGATTGGTGTTGAATGTTTAGCGTCAAAGCAGGGACTGAACGAGGTTGAGGGTTTGGAAGGACTCTCGGCCTTCGGTGATGGGATTGTAGGTTGGTAAACAGTAGCGGTAGTATTGAAAGAGCCTCTCGCCTTTAGAATTTTTTCGAGATCGGTAACGGGCGTAATCTGCTCACCATCCGGGTTTTGTCTGGTATTCCTTCAACTGAATGCCAATTTACTTCTTCGTGGAGTCACCAAGTGAAAGATAAAAAGCCTTAAAGGGTGTGTACTCTTTGTTCACTATCAAAGGGTAACACTTTCAATGAAAAACAAATGTCGTTTTCCCAGGGAAAAAGATTTCGTAGCTTCGGTCCCCGGCAACGGTGCCAGTAAGATGTTGATTTTGAGTCTGTACTTAAGGCTCTAAAGTACAGTGTCAAGGCATCCAAAAGTGGTTAGGATATGGAGAAGGGAAGATGTCAACCTTCGGAGAAAGAAACTAAGGGAGATTTCTTCATTGGGGTTGTCTGGCTTCGAACTGTTCCTGAATAGCTATGTCTCATTCAATGGCTGCCCATGATTGTTCAAGTTCGACCCGATTAGTTGTTGTTTTAAGCATAGTATTGAAGAGGTTTAAGGCGATGTCTGTTTGGTCCAATAATTTGGGTTCAACGTTAGGTTGAGTTGGTGTGGGAACTGTCATGAGGGAACAGCTCAGGTAAGAGAACTTTAAAGAGAGGTTGAGTGATGTCTCAAATTGGTTTTATAAAAGAGGATTTTACGGTTGCAGAACTAAATTATGGATGAAAATCTAAGGCTCGTTCCCGTAACTGTATTATATTTTAATAAAAAGTGCGAGATGGGAGAAAAAACATTAAGCCGCTTACAGTGTAAGGTTCCTATCGGGGGAAAGTCTCACGAAGTAAATGGGAGAAGAAAATACGTAAGAAAATAACCGATGTAACAAAAAATGCAAGTAGAATTCCGAAACTGCAAATTGGTCTTACACAACTGATAGCTGGTGCAGAGGAAAGGCAATAAACAATTACAGAAAACCCAAATTTATTCGTTATAGTAGTGGTAGTACTAAAGTATAATGAAGCACATCAATTACGAATATGAATTGAAAATGGAAAATGAGGAACAAGAAAGAAAACTTGTAATACAGAAGTGACGGAATTGAGAATCTCGGATCTGCTTGTATTAAATCTCAATGCAAAAACTCTATTACAAAATCTCAAAAAGGGTCCAGCCCCGTTTCTTTTTCTCTGGGGTATATTTATACAATTTTTGCAAATCAGGTAGAATCTCAATAGTCGCAAAAATTTCAGTTATGACAGAGGAGAGAGAAATCGCTCGATCTCCCCTATTTTGACTTCACTTAGTGCCAGGTGCTCGTCTTCGCACAGACTTGGTGTAGGCGATACATCTTTCCACAAGCTGAGATACGAGCCGTGAAGGCTCCGCTTGATAGCTGGCCTTGACGAAGTAACATTCTCAGGCTAACTGTTGTAGCTTGTCCCCCATTTTTGCATCGATGATGTCGAGGGCACTTAGTTGCGCGCTGGGCTGGATCAAGTGCTTATCAACTCGGGACATGTCCACCATATCTATCTGAGAGATATCGGCTGAATCTCTCTCATCCTTCTCTTTCAGGTCAAGCGATATCTGCTCCAGATTCATTTGTATCAATGTTTTTGCGTTGCCTCCACTATCCATACCCAAAAGCTCGTCGTCTATAGAATTGAAGGCTTCTTCTAATGAATTGGTTGCCTTTTGGGCTTGCTCCTTGCCCAGGGTAATGTTGTGCTCCCAATCCTTCAACAGAATATTACCTCTGGTTTTTTCTGGGATGGCGAGCCCGGGGGAACCTACCGAAACTCTGTTAGTCATAGCTATCACCGCCTCTTGGAAGGTGAACCGAGCCGCTTCTGCATCCCTCTCTCTGACAGTCAGGTTCTCGAAAACCTGATTCATCAACAAAAAATTCTCTTGGATCGCTCCCACTTTGGCGAGCAAACTATGTTGTGCAGAAGAGATCCTGTTCTGAATCTCGATCACTCAGGATTTAAACCCCTCGACGTCGATCATCCTGCTTTCAGTGGTCTCTACCTGAGCCTGCAGCTCTGCAATCATAATCCTTTGTTGTCCCGCCTATATTCGACCGTCTCGGACCACTAGATGTGCTTGCTCGAGCTTGGTTTTAAGCACCTCTATCTTGTTTTTATCAGCCAGTAATGCAAGTTCTATCTCTATGCTCACCTAGCCTTGAGCATTTTCTGTGGCCGAGGCCAATCTGGCCTCGAGAGTCCTGATAAGACAATTTTTCCTATTGAGTTGGTTCTTTAAAATCCCAACCGAAACTTGATTCGTCGATGCATACGCTCCTAGCATCCCTGCGATCTTAGTGGTGAATTGCTCATTCTTTTTATTCTTTCCATCGATCATGACTTTGTATTTCTTAGCGGTCGACTCTCCCTCCTGGTAGAATTCCCTCTTTACTACCACTTTTCTCTTTTTATCAAAGAAAAACTCGTTCGGAGGAAGTTCCTCTGCTCTTATGGGCCTGAGTTTCTCATTGAAAATCCATCCTTCTTTTATATTTCCTTACATCGACTGCAAGGGGGTGACAGAAGTGATGGGTTCCCCGATTTGTTTCGCTGCTTTTCCTGGGGTGTCGACCGGGTCCTGCTTCTTCGGAGGTTCAAGGGTCTTTGTCTCAGTTTCCGGATTCTGTTTCTTTGGCGGGTCCGGATTCTATGCCTCTGCTTCAGGCTTCTTTGTTTGCTTCCCCTCGTCCTGGCGTTTTCCTGAGTTAGGAGCTGCATCTTTAGGGCCTTCAGTATCCTTCGATTTCGTCTTGAAAACGCCCGGACTCCCTCCTCGCAACATAGCGGGAAGATAACTTCGTCTGTGTTCCTGAAATTTCAATATAGAGGTTGTGTCTTCGGGTGCTAAAGATCGGATCTGAGCTAGCACTTCCTCATAAGACCTCGCCCCTCAGAAAATGTCATCCGGGAGTGAAAACTCATGTTCAAACCTCGTTAGCCCACAATTAGCTAAATGGTTTCTCACAATTTTCTGAGGATCATGTTTTTTATACTCGATGGAGACCAAATTCAAGTCTTCCAGGGCTACAGCCTCGGCTTTGGCATGCCCGAAATCCAATAAAGAATAAGAATTCAGCCGAATGGGAAAAGACGGCCACACCTTCTTTGAAGATCCTTTGAGTTCTTTACTCACCCCACCAATCACTGTTTTTCGGGCGACCTCGCGACAAGCTAGCTTGTCGGGAATGAACAATGGTAGTGCAAGCGGGGGAACAACAGCCCCGAACACTCTGAAGTAGGATAATTATGCCTCCATGTACCAGTCCGCTATACCACTCAGATTTGCAGCAATGTTGTCCGAGATACGAGGTGGTGGGTGACCAAAAATGGTGATATGCAAGGGCACCATCACCCAATTGAAAATTTCGTATATGAAATTGTCCACTTTATTCTCCCACAGTTTATCGTGATATACATGTACGGGCCTGTCTTCGGCCGGAATCCAAGCCCAGCTCATCAAGGGGAATGGTGTCAAGGAGCATATCGCATCCATAATATATGCAGACATGAAAAATGAAGATGGCCTCCCACTTGCCTTCTACTCCCGATACTCTGTGACCCGGTTGGCCAAACTGTCCGAGAGTATGTTTGCCCAATTAAACGAGCAACCTTCTACGACCTGAAACATGAGAGGCACCCACGCAATGAATAAATGTGATGTGTCCTCCCTCCCAAATAGTCGGCATGTCATCATTGCCACATACTTATACTGTGGCTTCAGCGAAGCGATTGAATAAATGCCCTAGTCGTTTGCTCTGAATTTCATGGAGCACGAAACCCAATCCTTTATCAAACCAGGCATGGTTTTATCATATTGTGTGCACTCCTTCTCTTTGAATTCCTCCAGGAATTCAGCACCATACATGTATTCATATGTCGTCGGGAGCTTATACATGGTTTGGATATGCTCCGGCCTAAAAGTCCCGACCGTGACCCGCTGGTCGTTCATGATAGTTCTGGTGGGTAGGTCTAT
>SNQJ01S0021743.1:153817-169793 GCA_010110895.2 Picea sitchensis | reverse complement strand
AATTTTTACTATTAATAAAGTATTAATAATAGTTTATTAATAAATTTAATAAATTATTGATATGTATTAATGATTATTAATAAAGTAGTATTAATAATATTAATAGTTATTATTATTATTATTAACTAATAATAATAATAATTCAAACCCCTTTATATTAATAATAACTATATTAATCATCCTTAATAATTCTAACAATCCTAATAAGACTAACCTTAATAACCCAAACCCTAATTATCATTCACCTTAATATATTATTAATACATTATTACTAACATAATTAAGCATTAATATCATTTAATAATTATTATATGAAGGACATGTGTATACTAACCTTAATAACCATTAACCATAATATAATATTAATATAGTATTGTTAACTATAAAGCATTAATATTAATTAATAAACATTATATAAAAGACATGTATACACTTAAAAGAACTCTTTTATAATATAATTAATTACTTATATTATTAATAACCAATAATAAAGTTAATTGTTTTTTTTATTATTATTACTTAATATTTATAAATGTATTATATATAATAACATTAAAGTATTAATAATATTTTATTAATAATATTGATAATGAATATAGTTATGACAATCACATTAATATTAATAAAATATTAATAAATTTAAAAAAAATATTATTATATATAAATATTGTGATTAATAAATTATTATTAATATTATTAATAAACTTAACTCTAACATAAATTAATAATTTTTCATTATTATCTAAATTTTGTATGAAAAGTTAGGTAAATGTGAGCCTAATTTCTCCATTTCAATTACTAATAAAAATCATTATGAGCCTAATCTCTCCTATTGTGAGTCTAATCTCTCCTATCGGGGCCATTAATATTACGAGAAATCATAATATCAAATCATAAAATAATAAAAATTAACTTAGACATCATAATATGAAATCATAATATTTTCAAAGCAAAGTATAACATATGTGAACCATAAACCATGACCGATGACCGATGTTTTCCAAAGGGTGAAGTATGAACTCGGGTATACATTAAAAAGATTAATGTAATTTAGGAGATGGGGTCAGGTTAAATCTGCACTTTTTAAATGTTTTCTAAATTTATTAATTGCTGCGGAAATGTTACAACATATTTAACTATGTGAATTGCTTTTAATTAAATATTGTATTTAACAACATTTAATTTACTCTATGAAAGGGTACATTTATGAATTTTATACATATTATTAAAATTAATAATAACAAGTTACCAAAACATAGATGGGATTTTGTTTACTCATGATGAAGAATATGTATTAAAAGAATTTAATTGAGCAGCTAATAATCAAAGGTGAAGCCTTTTTAACATAGCCTAACATCATGCCAAGTGGCTTGAAGTCTTTTTTAATGAAGCGTATAAGGCATCTGAGGGCATCGACCTCCAAATCAACTTAATTATGCAAATATTGAATTTGTAGATGCAGTATATACATATAATTTCCATCCAATATTAATAAAAACAACCATTTCACAAAATAAGAAAAGAAAACACGATTCAGTTTGTGTGTGATCCATTTAACGTTAGGTGGCCGATAGAGATGAGGCGGACATGTAATCTTACAATGAAGGAATGGCACTCAATAACACCATGAGCCTTACAATAATCAGGAAAATAACATGAACGTCTGTTTCATCAAGTAAAATTACCTTCTTGTAATATCAAGGTTGAGGAACCCTCCATGTGTATAAAATGAAGGATTGATGAAATTAAAAAATCAATTTCTTATTAATATAAATTGATGGACACTGATTCAATACAAACTTTGGAATTCTCATATAAAAGCATAGGTGATATGAATTGAAATGGATTATTGTGATTTCTTGAGGAATTTCACTACTCTATAAGGAATTTCATTGTGTGCTCGGGTAAGTAATCTGCATTTGTTATTGCTTATGTCATGAACTAGCAGTGATGATATTGGCCAAGAAAAATTTGTTGGAATTTACTGACAGGTCATAATAGGTATATCACCATAAAATGTTAGTGCCATTTTTTACTTTGTCTACATTATTTTGTGTCATGGCCCTTGATGACGTCAAATTATTCAGTATTTATAATCCAATGAGGATGAGACACAATAATCACATAGAACGGAAGACCACTCAATGAAGCATTGTGTACAATATCCTGTGAAGCATTGCGCACAATATCTTTTGTGTCTATTGTTTGAAGTAGCACAAAGTCAAGCCGGAGACACATGCATATGGTGCAGATTTTTGTTGTTTTGTCGGTAGGTATGAAATTTTTTTCCTTTGCGCATTTGAAGTAGTAGAAAGTCAAGGAGAGACTGATGAATATGTATGCCAAGGAGTGCACAAGAAAGGGATTTTTTACGGACTGTTCGGGTTGTTTCAATTCCATGTATTATATTATTCTATTTGAATACAAAACCATAATATATTATTTCAGGATAGTCAGGCTCAAAAAAAAATTGAGTACAAAACCATACTATATTATTTTAGGACCGTCGGGCTCAGAAAGATCGCAGCTCAGATTATCTACATGAACTAAGTTTCAAAAACCATACTATATTATTTCAGGACGATTGGGCCTAGAAAGATTCAAGGTCAGATTATCTACATGAATGGAGTAGTGGGTAGAGGAAGCTAATGCACCATCCTTCCATAAGGAGCCATCCTTTGGATTCCATAACGTGCCATCCTTTATACCCTGGACACCTACCTAGTTAAATGGGAGCCGACATACGACTATGCATTTTATGGGAGCCGACATCCTTCCATAAGGCTCCATCCTTTTGTTCCATAAGGCGCCATCCTTTCACATCCTGGATTCATGTTACTCGCCAAAAGCACATAGATTACACTTACAAATAAAAATCTAATCAATAGTCCAGTAAATGCATTCTCAATCCAAGTATTAAAACCCATTTTGTTAAAACCCAAAATCTAAATTTTAAAACCACAAAATTTAATTTCAAAACAGTAATGCCTGCATTGAGGTTGGAAACAGCAAATAAACCTAGTAGAGTTCACATATAAAGTGATGTTTAAATAGCCTAACCATTAGATCCCTCGGCCTGGGAAAATTTTAAAAATACCCAAATCTCTCATCCGACATAACTATACCTCATGTGATTGGGTGTGAGAGAGCATGGCCAATCTTATCGGTAGAATGAATCCATTCTAAATACTTGAAATGTGTTAATGAGGCATTTTCATTAGGTTAATTGAAAGGCACGCTAAAATTAGCATCCATCATTACCACACAGAAGTGCCTTGAAACGTTTCACATACCATTTCATTTTAGGACCCTTAATATCCTTCACTCAGTGCGAGAGTGAAATGTAACCACGGGATCATTAGGACCCTTCATATCCTTCATGCAGTGCCAGAGTGAAATGTAACCACATGATCATTCACATCCACACGGACATAATACCACAGTAAAAATGGCCAGTTACAGCACTTTTAATAGGCATCCAATTTCCACGGTTGTTAGAGCTTCTGTAGGGTCATACTCATTAGCCACAAGCCAACAATAATTTTTGTTGACATTGGCCTTAATCAACTGAGCAGCAATCTGGTGGCTGAAATGGTACACTAATCTTATATAGTAAATGTGAGGAATCACATAAGCGTCGTCTTTATAAATGGAGAGGAAGTTAATTTGTAAAATCTCTCCATTGATTAGAGTAAGGCGAGAATATGTTGGCATCTTCAATTGCCAACCCTCGGATTGAAATATATGATTAAAAGATTGATTAATCCAACAATTCCAATGGGAGAATGCCTATGTGTAATAAATTAGATTCCAAAGGTTTAAGAGAAAATATTGGAAAAAACATATTCTGTTATGAAAAACAATACATATTAATAGTAGTCTATTTAAACATTTAAAGTCGTCAACAAATAAATAATACGATGTATGATTGAATTTATATTATAGATGAATACGGCTTTGACACCAAATCGTATCTCTTTTAGTTGTAAGACCTTAGGATCGAACAAACTGATCTATAGGAATGCAAAACCTCTCATAAATGATAAAATTTATAATAAACAATGCAACTAACTTTTACATAGGCCATAATATCCACATTAACTATTGTAATATACTTTGTGATACACCCATGCCATATACGTTTGTGGGACGGAATTGAGTTAGGATGATGGTAGACAGAACACTCTATTGGGTGTCATGTCTTGCATTATAAAAATGCTTTTTAGACCCATGTAATATACTTTGTAATACACCTATGCAATATACTTTGTAATACACCTATGCAATATACTTTTTCTAGAAAAGGAATTAAAGCAGGATGATGCTAAACACAACACTCTAGTGGGTGTCATGTCTCGCATTTTAACAATGCTTTTAAGTGTTAATTTTTTTACATGAGTCTTTCCAAATGCCATCAAAGTGAGAAAAGATGATGTTGAAGTGAAAATTGCATTATTTATGTATTGTATATTCTTAAAAAACTAGTTTTAGTTTTGAATATGAATAGTTGATAGAATGAAATCAGGTTGTTTACATCACACTGATATCATTTTATGTTACATGTCTTGTAGCTTCATATGCATATGCATGGGATGAGCTAATAATAATCAAGTATAGGCATATGTCTTACTAAAACTCATCTTTATCTCTTACTAAAAATCATTCTAATAGTCAAAGAATAAAATAATCAAAACTATGAAATATACATGAATCTATGGTTGTCATTAAATTCATGCTCAACAAATAAAATCCCATGGAATTCAAATTGGATGCCATCATCGCAAAGGGAAGAAAGGAAACAAATTCACCTATATCTATATCTCTCTTAACATTCTATATATCTTAATATTATGTTACCTTTTAATGTACAAGTACTAATAGAAAAATCACACCCAATCAAACCTTCGACTTATACTATGTGATTTGAAATATTTTTTTATGATTGTTAATGTTAAAGTCCATTTCACTAAAAAATTTATGATATCTTTCCAGTTGAAATCAATGTACATGATAAATTTCCTTGATATCATTTTTCAATTAATGCACTCAATCGTTTTAATTGTATTATCAATCAAATCAATGCACCCTATTATTTTATTTTCTCGTTAAGCTTCATCCTATTGTTCCTAGGGACATTCATTCATTAGGTCCTTTTCAAGCATGGATGCGGGTTCGAAACCGAATTGGCAACTCTTCCTTCCTGCGATGTGCCCAATTCATTTTGTTCGTTTACGGTGCTTACTGAGCAATAGGGCCACTATGCATCGCTAAAGGCCCACCTATTCATTCGAGCTCTACGGAAAGTATACTGAAGGTCCTTCCTTTAGGTATGCACTTTAGTCATAGATGATAGGTACCCCTACTCCTATCTATATATAAGGAAGGCTGCTTGGAAAGGAAAATCAAGCGAGAAACTACCACTGATCAACTGAATGGATGGACTAATCCAAGCCAATGGAGCACCACTCTGTCAAAATGCATCTTGAATAAGGCACGATGACCACGAAACACTATCTCACTGATAGCAAAGAACAACCCAACACCATAAGAGAGAGAAACTCACAATCCACTATCTTTCTTTCTCCTTTGTATTCTCTATTTGTCCTTGATCCTTTCCTTATTTTCCCAGTGTTTGTGTATTCCCCTTGATCAATCTGACTTGATTTATTGGTTTTGTTGTATGTTTATTTTTTTGAGTGAATGCGATCATTTGGTTTGGACATGTTCTGCTCATTGTATGAGTTTTTTGCTATGGGATCCTCCAGGTACAAAAGTTTGTTAATCCTAGTGAAAAGGGAGGGATTTTTCCTGTTGAACCCATATCGAAATAAAAAGGCTAAGCAATCGGTGTTGAGGGGAAAACCTACCTATCTGCTTCAACCTCACACATTTATTTCAATGCCCCATAGCAGATGTGGGTGGTCGCCCCACTATTGAAACTCACTATAAGACTTCCTTTAGCAATAAGTATACATAGGGAAACCTATGACTAGATTGAATCCCCCCACATGCACACCTACCTATGGAAATATAGAAGTTGGAATTCCTCAAGCACCATCACTTTTACACTTATTCCTTTCCCCTCTAGTCTTGAAAGAAACTTTTCTACTCTTACCCTAGTAGACCCTTAATTGGTTCAAAGCAAATCCCCTCTTCACCCTTATCACCCTTATGGGTGAGCAATATTCCTATTTCTCAGCAGGCCTTAGCGAGATATAGTCATGCCAGGAGTTATAGAACAAAATTGTTTGGTAACTCGTCTTTGTGGGAAAGCAATTGAAGCCGCTTCAAATTACACTTTTTGGAGGGAGTGGAGAACAAACATAACCCTAGTTATTGGTGTGCGGATATGGCTAGGTGGTTGGGATTTTTATGAAGTTTGATGGTTAGGGAACTTCTTGCTTGATCATATGGACAAGGGTCTAGGTAGGATTTTATTCTTTTTACCCAACCCGAATTAGACTCCTGAATATCCTGTCTTATGAAAAATCATTATGGAGCCGCTTCTTCTTTTAACAATTGAAGTATTGAAAACATCTTCTTTCCCAAACATTCTTTTTATATTTATAGTCAGGCCTAGTAAGGAAGATCAGGTCAGGGAATTCAAGGCTCTCTTTATTTCCAAAATAGGAATTCATCAAGTTTACTATAGCCAAATTCGACTTCTTGAACCTAGATGGTGCATGTTACCTACAACACTTAAAACACCCATCTTTATTTATCCAAAGCATGTTTGGGGACGTTTTTGGTTTCGATCGGACCCACCCCAAATTGTATATTCATCAAATGGATTAAGTTTAAGATATACCCTCCCTCATTGCTTCTTCTTCTTGGACACCCACTTCATTTTAGTTTTCTCTTATGGGATAGTCTTATTATTTAGGGATTTATTCTACATCGCGATCAACATTTTACTCCCAGATGGCAGTAAAGGAAGGTGCTTTCTGATGGAGACTTTGAGTTGGACCTATGCATGCCTTTCTTTTTTATCAGACGCAAATGGTGGACACTTTATTTGTTGGATACTTGAGTACTTGCGAAAAGGTTAGAACTGTAGACTGGAAACTTAAGGTACCACTATATGAACCCTTTATTTAGGAGAGATGATTCAACCTACTAGATTCTGAGGAAGTTTGATGGCCTGGCTGTGTTGACTTTAGCACAGAACTGCCCTGTTGTATTGACTACTGCCTTATTAGTGGGATGATCCACTCAATACAGATTTTACAAACTAGTCCACCTCTAGCTCTTAGACCAATAGTACACTATTCAACCTTGAATAGTTCTTGGGTGGTTGGGCTAATCCATCACCTTTGGTACCTAACCAACATCACCTCAATTGGACGTTTTCTTTTCATATAGAGTGCATTTTAATTCCTTTAATAGAAATGCATTATGAGCATGGTTGAATGGGGTCATAATGCATTCATGAAATTTATAAATGTGAGTTAAAAGGTGATTAGTATCTTTCAGGGTCCTGATATATGTCCTCGAGACAGGTCATCAGAAATTTGAGTTATATATGCCAAGGGAGAGACCATTTAAGATTTAAGCTGGTGGCATTGGCACTATCTTTCATTGTGATATTATAATATAAATTATGTATTTGACTAATTACTCTTACATCTATTTACACCAACTAGGAAAAAAGTCTGCAGAAATCAATGATATCTCTTGAGAGTGCTTTCTACATATATGAAAGGCTTATTTATTTTTTGAGAACGAGAAGCAGTTGCAGCTCTGCATGCTTTAGAAACAGAGGAATGGATTTTAAGGATTGATAAAATGCCATTATGATTTAGCTCAATTAATTAATTAGAAAGAGGGAGAAACTCAAGGAAGTAGCTCAATCCAGTAAATATAACTACCCTTGAAAAGCAATAGTAAAGAAACATGTGATTTTAGAGCACATCAGGACGATAGGTTAGCAGTGAATGGGCCTCTAGGAGCATATGAAATGATAGGAAGGTTGTAATCCCACTAACAAATAGGTGGCCTTTAGATTATGGGGGATTTATTAGGCCTACTCCTTAATTATAGGTTGACCCTTGCCTCTAATAGAAAAATGGGCTACACAACTTCATTCCTTTTATAGAGGAGTCCTTTTTCCCTAAATAGATAATTCTTAGAGTGCTTCGTTCCTTTAATATATTAGTCCAGGTCCTTTAAAGGAGGATCCTTAAATAGCTTTGTTTACTTTAGTGGGTTAAGGTTGTGGTTTTCCTTAATAGTAGCGTTTCAAAGGCCTTATTTCTCTTAATGGGTGAAGGTGGTGGTTTCCCTAATAAGTAGTTACTTCAAAGGCTTAGTTTCCATAAATATAAGGGGGGGCTAGGTTACCTAAATAGAAGGGATTTAAAGAGCTTAATGGTGAGGTGTGGTGGCCTAATTAAGTAAGTGTTTAAAAGGCCTCATTTCCTTAATATATTTCCTAGTTTCCCTGGGTCCATGTTGTTTAAATAGAAGAGACTTAAAAGCATAATTACATTTATAGTGTGAAAGCCTCATTTGAAGTGGGTCATCCCTTAAACCTAAAAGGGCTATTAATTCTAAGGGTGCAAACACATAACTCCAAGAACTTCAGTATGGGTAGAGTGGCCACATTAAGGGAATGGGGCCATGCAGAGTGTTATCACTCCAAGATACTCTTTGAGGTTGTAAGACAAGATGCTTGGTAACTTAAAGTCAGCTTGTTTTTGTATTTGTATGTGTGGATCAATGGGATAACTCAATTCTGATTATGAGTATTAGGACAATCAAGTAGAGAATCAAAATAGGCGATTATCTCAAGGATCAATAATTAGATGATAGTTTTTTAAATTGGGTGAGAAAACAATGCTTATAAACAAAATACAAATGGGTTTTAATATAAACAATGATAAAGAACTAATGAAATCAAGTTATATGGGCCTAACTTGATGAGATGGCTGCAACTAAAGAACTGAATAAAAGATTACAGAAGGAAAGATGAGAATCGGATTTCAATAGAGAGAGAAAACTGTGTTTTGTATTATCATATGGAAAAGTCTATTTACAAATATAGGATCTTGTGCATCCAAAGATGAACCATCACTATCCATAAGTGTTATAACCTTTACAATGAATAAATGGAAAAATGGACTGGATTTCTAAAATGTAGAGAATTAATAGCTAATTATAATTAGGTGAGAATCCTACTTGATGTAGTCGAGCTGTCTTTAAAGGGTCATGACATGGGAATTCCTTATCATGGCCAGCCCTTGATGTATACAACGTGTGGTGATACATGTCAAAGTAGGCAGTAGTTGTGAACATGGTTTTAGTTGACCATTAGCATTCACTATATGCGTATAGGAGTCTTTGAAAATGAATATTTCATGATTTGGTGATTGATCTTTTGATGCCCTCTTATCTTTTAAATCACTCAAAAATCACTATGTTTGAGCTCAAATCTTCAAAATTCTTCCTCTACGGTTTCACCAGCTATTCCTCCTTAAGATTTTCTAGTTAGCTAGTGAAAGCTCCACCTTTCAACAACTAATTAAAGTTTACTTAATTTGTATGTAGGGTGAAAACTCTGTTTTAATCAAAGGAAAACCTTTCATGTTCAAAATAAAAATCATTGTTTATTTGATTGATCTCCTTGCAAATTTACAGCAACCTATGCCAACAACTATAAATATGGATGTGTGGTAATTCTTGATTTCAACTTTTTGATTTTCCTCTTCGGGTGCTTAGCTAGCCACCATAAGCTATTATAATCCTTTGGCCAGTCTTTCTCTTTTTCTTCTTATCCTTTATACTTTCACATTCCATCTTCTCAAAAGATGCATTGGTCTCTGCAAAATTCTTTGATAAAGTTTTATATCTTGCCTTTATTACCCTTTCTAGAATCTCTTGTTGTGGTATTATGATGCAGGAGCATCACCTCATCAAAGCAAGCCAGCCCGTGGAGCAGAAAAGACAGATGGATAGCGCTAGCACCAAATTTTGAAATACTTTAATACTCTTCATAAACATTAATGCGTTGATGTGATGAAGTGCACTTAGACATTGTAACAGACCTTGAGCATTGCCCCTGGCTCTCACAAGTCCTTATGTGAGGCATTTTAATAGAATTAATGTAAAATAGATGAGAGGAATTGAAATGTAAGGTTACGATGGTTATGCAAATTGAGGAGGAAAAGAAATGGAATATAGGCACCCTCCTTTGTATTATTGTAAAATAGGCAGGAAATAAGACAAGGAGAGAGGAGAACTTGTGAAGAACACTCATGTACTGATTGAATTAATAGAAGAAAGGCTTTGATTCAATTCCATGAATGTGATTATTCTAAATGTGTTGTTGATATTTTGTTGTTGCATATTTGCTTCTTATTTTGCCTATCTTCTTCTATATCTTTTAGTATGTGATTTCATGTTGAGTTTAGAATCTGAAAGGAATAGGAAATGAGTTTCAATTGTTTCTACATTTTGATCCGAGGGAGATTCTTGCATAGAGCGCAGTTGAATTCATCCACATAGAGTGCAGTGATGAGGCTTAGCGATTCGCTCTAGATTCTCATTCCTTGAAGGTGGTTGGAGTAGGCCGGTAAATTACAAGACATCGCCGAGGTTGAATAAAGGTCTCGAGAGTTCAGATTACGAGGCTAAGGCATTGATAATTTCTTCTTTACTTCACAAGGTACATAGAGTCCAATCCTCAACACTTGACATGGTTGAAGATCATCTGCAAGGAGTCCGTGCAGGGAGTTTCTATAAGAAGCTCAGAAGCTGTGAAATCTCAAGAAAGATAGGCCTTCGAAGTAGCAGAAGAGAAGTGACAAAGGACATTTGCGAACAGGTTTACCAAGGAGAAGCGGAAGGCAGGTTGGCGGACAGGTCTGGGAGAGACATTCTTATTCAGGGACACACATGAGAGGAGGAAATGTGGACGTGAAGTCTACAGTGCTGACAGAAGAAATTTCAAAGCTCAGATTGGACAGAAGCCGTCGATCGAGATCACAAGGAGTGTGACTTGACTCGTGGATCGGACGCATCGGGAGTTCACGAGGTAAGACCCCTACCTTGTATAAAGGAAAACGCGAGATTGCGAGAAGCGAAGTCCCGACAATTTCGTGTATAGTGTAGGTCATAGTCAGGTGACGTAGCAGGTAATCTCAGGACACCGGATCTCAGGAGTTGAAAAGTCAAAAGAGATTGGTCTCATGAGGTGGGCTGAGGAAGCGAGGCGAGATAGCAAGTTTATCTGACCTAGCGTTTGGATCTCCCAAGGTTGGAACCCCGAAGGTATGGTAGCGCAGGTCACAGAGTCCCCGATAAAGAGTCCCACAGTCACACCAAGGGGAAGGTCAAAAGCGTTGACCAAAGACATCGGGTCTCAGGAATCCGATGGTCTATTGATAATTGTTGAACTCGTGAAGTCGCTAGAGTCGATCCTCCGATAACCAAGAAAAGGAGGACCGCGCGAGTGGAAAAGTCACTGTGGGTACGAAGGATCCCCGAAAGGGGATCAGAAGAACCTTTGACGAATTCTTCGGGTCGAGGAAGGAAAGAGGATACACAATTGGTAGCGAGTTGTCGCCAGAGGCAGTTCGCGTCAGAGTGGTATCAGAGCTTTGAGTCTTTTCTTACAGAGCAGGGATAGAAATTCCACAATGCCGCCAGGAGAGAGAGGCAGTGCCTGATCATTGAAGACAGAGATGCTCAGAAGGGAGAGGAGAATGAAGCAGGAATCAGAGATGGGTGTAAATACGAGATCTCAGGAGACTCAGAAGAATGGGAAACTCAGCGACACATGATCGGCGCTGGAGAGTTCAGTGATTCGGAGGTGGAAGAGGAAGCTGGACATGATGAGGTGAAGTCACAACAGAGGATGCTTCAACAGAAAGGTTGATAAGAGCCATTCTGGATGAGTTCTAGAACAAAGATGGACATTCCATCTATGAGGGGAATCTCAGCACCAAGAAGAGTTGCTGGATTGGATGAGCACTCGACACCTACTTCGATTATGGGGATATCGAAGAAGACAAGAAGATGAGCATGCTGTTGCAAAGTTGAGAAAGGACATGCAACCTTATGGTGGGATGAGTTGTAGGTTGATAGGAGCTACAAGGAAAACAAAAAGGATTAAGAGCTGGGATCGGATGATCGCCAAGATGAAAGGCGAAGTTTAATCCCAGGGATTGCCGAGATCCTCTGTTCAGGCGCATGCAGAACCTAGGGTGAAGTTGATGTCCCAGTGAAGAATTTTTAGAAAGAAGTTTATAGGCTCAATATCGAGCAGGTCATCAGGAGAGTGATGACGAGAAGGTGTGAATATAGATGGTTGGTATGACCTCAGGATAGGAACAGCATGGTTACCATCTGAATTGTTTAGGGATGCCAGATGTCCTAAAATTCGAAGAGAAGGCTGGGCCACCAAGCAAGGAAAGTGAGAGGGCAGGAGGCAGGAGTCAGTCAGAAGCAAGACAATTGCCCAAGATAGAACTCAAAATCTGGGGAGTAGTGGCAGGGCTATAGAGGTGCAAGGTTGAAAGAGGAAGAACCTCACAACAAAGGTGACAATATGTTGAGCTGAGGAGCCTTGCATGCACCAAGGCAGGTGTGGATATAAACAGTAGACACAATTCCTCGTACCAAGAGGGGAAGAGGACGTGGAGGAATCGTCACATGTTTTTACATGTGGAAAAGGACAGACATAAAGCCGTGGATTTTCCAAACAGGAAAATGGACAGAAGTGAAACTCACATCACTGTAGAGGAGGCACCCAGAGGCGTGATGCTGAGAAAGAAGATGCAAACAACGGAAGGTCGCTTGGGATGCATAAGACTCTTTTGACACCTGATAAAGAGGTGGACGGGTGCAGTGTAGAGGAACTTGAACTGTTCAGAATGGATTGCACAATAAAGGACAAAGAAATCCAAAGGTCATCATTGTTGACAGTGGAAGCACTGATATTCTCATTTCGACCGAGTTGGTGGAAAAGCAGAACTGGAAACAACTAAACACTCGAGTCCATATAAAGTCTCATTAAGTTATAGAAGACACCAGAGTAGATGTCACTAAACAATGTAGTTAAATTTAAAATTGGGAAATATCATGATGAGATCCTGTGTGACGTCATTCCCATGGAATGCAATCTATCATGTTGGGTAGACTATGGCAGTATGACCGAAATGTTGTTCATGATGGGAGGATAGACACTGCACTAGAAAGATGGGAGACTCCATGGACTGCTTCCGATAAAAGACAGAGTGAGCCGGAAGTAACCAGCTGGCTACTTCTCATAGTGGGAAGGAACTCACGGAGATGGGAAAGAATGAGGATCCCCAGTTCTTTGTTTTCAGGAAGCCGAGGGTTGTTCTTACAAGCACAAGAGTGGATGATTTATCAGATGAGATTCAGGAACTGTTAGGAGAGTTCGCGCTGATATCATCGTGGACAAACTACCTCGTTCTGTTCCACCGGTCAGGAGTGTGAGTCACCATATAGACCTCACATACCCGAAGCAAAGTTTTCGAATAAAGGCCACGGAGATGGAGAAGAATGAAGATCCACAGTTCTTTGTTGTCAGGAAGCCGAGAGTTGTCTTGACAAGCACAAGAGTGGATGACTTGCCAGAAGAGATTCAGGAACTGTTGGGAGAGTTCGCTGATATCATCGTGGACAAACTACCTCGTTCGTTTCCACCGATGCGTAGTGTGAGTCACCATATTGACCTCATACCCGAAGCAAGTTTTTCGAATAAGGCAGCGTACAGGTTGACACCTCAGGAGAACGAGGAGGTCAAGAGGCAAGTACAGGATCTGCTAGACAAAGGACTGGTCAGGGAGAGTCTTAGTCCATGTGTTGTTCCGACAGTACTGCGTCCAAAAAAGGATGGAGGCTGGAGGATGTGTACAGACTCCAGGGCGATAAACAAGATTACCATCAGGTACAAATTTCCACTGCCGAGGATGGACGACTTGATGGATTGCCTGAGTGGGGAAAATTATTTTTCAAATATTGATCTCAAGAGTGGATATCATCAGATCCGGATGAGAGAGGGAGATGAATGGAAAACAACATTCAAAACAAACGAGGGTTTGTATGAATGGTTGGTCATGTCGTTTGGCTAGACAAACGTGCCAAGCACATTCATGAGGCTGATGAATGAAGTCCTACGGGAATTCATTGGCAAATTTGTGGTCATGTATTTGGACGACATACTGATTTTCAGCAAGACCAGGGTTGAACATTTAAAGAAGTTGGCTACAGTGATGAGACGACTGCAGCAAGAGAAGCTGCTGATTAATTTGAAAAAGTGTTCCTTCATGCAGACATAACTCATCTGTTTGGGTTTTGTAATATTGGCGAGTGAGTTGAAGATGGATTCTGAGAAGGTAGAAGTGATGAGGAATTGGCCATCGCCGAGGAATGTTTTTGAGGTAAGGAGTTTTCATGGATTGGCTAGTTTCTACCGAAAGTTCATCTGGAATTTCAGTGGAATTAGCGCAGCAATGATGGACACGGTGAAAAAACGGCATAAAGTTTTTCATTGGACAACAGAGGCTGAAAGAAGCTTCAATCTGTTGAAGCGAAATATTACAGAGCAACCTATTCTGGTGTTGCCTGATTTTCAAAAGACCTTCCAGGTGAAGTGTGATGAAATACTCCACATATGACAAGGAGTTATATGCCATCATACAGGCATTGAAGAAGTGGAGGCATTACTTGATACCCAAGGAGTTCGTTTTGTACAACGATAATCATGCGTTGCAGTTTGTAAGTCAGCAGGAGAAGCTGAATCAAAAGCATGCGAAGTGGGTAGAATACATGCAAAATTTCACATTTGTCATCAAGCACATTTCGGGGACTGCTAACAAAGTAGCTGACGCTTTGAGCAGAAAATGTTTATTGCTGCAGGAATTCAGGGTCAAAACCTTGGGTTTTGAGGATCTCAAAGATATGTATGCAGGTGATGCAGACTTTGGGGAAGCTTATGAAGCAGCCGAGAACCCAGTTCTCAGAAATCGGAGCCCGTGGCTGGAATATATAATCCAGGTGTTGGAGCCACCCTTGTTTTTCACCTCGCGCAAATTTTCAATGTTTTGATGCTTAAGATCTAAGGTCGTTTTTCTTCTCTTTCCGAACTCACAAAACTCTCAAATCTTGTCGCATGAGTAGCAATGCTTTTTCACGTTCAAAAAAGATCCATTATTCGCAAGTATGTTTGCTCTCTGGTTTTATTTCGGGATGTCGCGGGTCGGACACCTCATTTCTTGAATTCACAAGTCCCGAGTCGTGAGAATGCGAACTCGTTTCTAATTTTCGTCCAAGACAAGAATAGTATAAAACCTTTAACCCTTGATTAGACATCATCGGGGTTTCACGCCTCGGCATTCGTCGACCCTAAATTTTTGTTTTTACAACTCCGAGAGCCGAGAACGTGATAAACCTTTTTGATAAACCTTAGTCAGAACCAAGGTTAAAAAACTAACCACGGTTAAACTTGGTTCTCGGCACATCGCCGCTCGGATTTTTCTCTCATAAATTTAAGGTGTCCAAAACTACGATTTGCGAAGTTGCGACATGAATGTATCAAGGTTAATTAATCACCTAAACTTAGATTTCCTTCTCTTGATTCGAGCCAAATTATCGCCACATCGCAATATCGCGACTCGGCATATCATTCTACTAAAAAGTTGTCTTCGAATTCCCGAGTCGCGATATGGCAATTAAGTTAATCATATCATTAAGGACCCACCAATCACGATTCCCATTGGTTACATTAAAATCAGCCCTCGCAGTATCGCGAGTTAAAAGGTCAAAACGCGAAAACAGAATTCGCGATGCAACGAAAGGCGAAGAAATTTTTTAAGTCAATAAGATTTGTAATACTTCAAAATTAAACGGATTACGTCCCGCGCTTCAAGGTTGGCACACTTCACGAGGTATTTATTCATTTACTCTCCATAACCCGAGTACCTGTCAAGCCGCCCAATATTCATGACAT
>SNQJ01S0021743.1:138345-150425 GCA_010110895.2 Picea sitchensis | reverse complement strand
AGCATTGTTTAGTGACACTTACCTGGTGTCCTTTCTATAACCACGAGACTTTATATGGACTCGAGTGCTTAGTTGTTTCCAGTTCCAGCTTTTCCACCAACTCGGTCGAAACGAGATTATCAGTGCTTCCACTGTCAATGATGACCTTGGATTTCTTGTCCTTGGCTGTGCAATCCATTCTGAACAGTCTGCTCCTCTACACTGCACTGTCCACCTCTTTATCAGGTGTCAAAAGAGTCTTATGCATCCCAAGCGACCTTCCGTTGTTTGCATCTTCTTTCTCAGCATCACGCCTCTGCGCCTCAGTGATGTGAGTTTCGCTTCTGTCCATTTTCCGGTCTGGACAGTCCACGGCTTTATGTCCGTCCTTTCCACATGTAAAACATGTGACGATTCCTCCACGTCCTCTTCCCCTACCTCTGGTACGAGGAATTGTGTTCACGTCGGCATATCCGCCACCCTGCTCGGTATGCTGCCTCCTCAGCTCAACATATTGTTGCCTTTGTTGTGAGGTTCTTCCTCTTTCAACCTTACCCTGAGGTCTCTGCCATTACTCCCTGGGATTTTGAGTTCTATCTTGGGCAATTGCCTTGCCTCTGGACTGACTCCTGCCTCGCCCTCACTTTCCTTGCTTGCGGCTCAGCTTCTCTTCGAATTTTAGAGCCATCTGGTACGCATCCTCAACTGTTCAGATGGTAACCATGCTCAATTCATCCTGAGTGTCATACCTCAACCCATTCAGGTATCTTGCCACCTTCTCGTCATCACTCTCCCGATGACCTGCTCGGATATTGAGCCTATAAAACTCTTCGGTGTACTCCTTCACCGACATCAACTTCTGTCTCAGGTTCTGCATGCGCCTGAACAGAGTGATCTGGTAATCCCTGGGGATGAATTTCGCCTTCATCTTGGCGATCATCCGATCCCAGCTCTTAATCTTTTGTTTTCCTTTGCAGCTCCTATCAACCTACAACTCATCCCACCATAAGGTTGCATGTCCTTTCAACTTTGTAACAGCATGCCTTACCTTCTTGTCCTCTTCGATATCCTCATAATCGAAGTAGGTGTCGAGTGCTCAGATCCAATCCAGCAACTCTTCTGCGTTGAGACTCCCCTCATAGATGGGAATGTCCATATTGGTCTTTGAGCTCATCCTAGAAATGGCCCTGATCAACCTCTCGGTTGAAGCATCCTCTGTTGTGACTTCACCTTCATCATGTCCAGCTTCCTCTTCCACCTCGGAATCACTGAACTCTCCAGCGCCGACTGCGTGTCGCTGAGTTGCTTCCATTTCTTCGAGTCTCGCCCTGAGATCTCGTATTTGACACTCCATCTCTGGATTCCCTGTCGGCCTTCCTCTCCTTCGAGCATCTCTGTCTTCACGATCAGGCAATTGCCTCTCTCTCCTCGGCGGCATGGTGAATTTCCCTATCCCTGCTTCAGAAAGAAAAGACTCAAAGCTCTGATACCACTCTGACGCGAACTGCCTCTGGCGACAACTCGCTACCACCAGGACCTTCTTCCTCCTCGACCCGAAGAACTCAAAGGTTCTTCTGATCCCCTCTCGGGAATCCTTGTACCCACAGTGACTCTTCCACTCGCGCGGTCCTCCTTTTCTTGGTTATCGGAGGATCGGCTCTCGCGACTTCACGAGTTCAACAATTGAATACTAGACCCTCGGATCCCTGAGACCCGATGTCTTTGGTCAACGCTGACCTTCCCTTGGTGGATCAGGACTTCTCTTTATCGTGACTTCGTGACTCGCGTCACTATACCTTCGGGGTTCCAACCTCCGAGATCCGAAACGCTGAGATGCCGATAAACTTGCTATCTCGCCTCCTCGCTTCCTCACCACTCGCGAGACCAATCTCTTGACCTTTCAACTCCCGAGATCCGGTGTCCCGAGATTACCTGCTACGTCACCCGACTATGACCCACACTATACACGAAATTGTCGGGACTTCGCTTCTCGCGATCTCGCGATCTCCCTTTACGAGAAGTAGGAGTTTTCCCTCGCGAACTCCCAATGCGTCCGATCCACGAGTCAAGTCACACTCCTTGTGATCTCGATCGACGGCTTCTGTCCAATCTGAGCTTTGAAATTTCTTCTGTCAGCACTGTAGACTTCACGTCCACTTTTCCTCCTTACGCAAATCCCGAATAAGAAACGTCTCTCCCCGAGACCCGTCCGCCAACCCGCTCGCTTCTCCTTGCAACCTGTTCGCAAATGTTCTCTCCACTGCCCTTCGACTACTTCGAAGGTCTATCTTTCCTGAGATTTCAAAGCCTCTGAGCTTCTTTTGGAAACTCCCTGCACACACTTCTTGCAGATGCTCTTCAACCATGTCAAGTGTTGAGGATTTCTGACCCTATGCACTCTAGCAGCAGCAGTCTATCAATGCCTTAGCTCAGAATCGCAACTCTGAGACCTTGTCCAACCTGCGCATGTCTTGCACGGCTCTATCTACCCAAACCAACTTCTGGGTGAATGAGAACGAGAGTTTAACTGCTAAGCCTCATCAATGCACTCTATGTGGATGAATTCAACTGCACTCTATGCAGGAATCTCCTGGATCAAACAGAGAAACAATTGAAACTCATTTCCTCATTCTCTCATATTTCGAACCTGCCATGAAATCACATACGCAGCATATAGAAGAAAGGCATAACAAGAAGCAAATATGCAACAGCATAATATCAACAACACACAGAGAATAATCACAGCCATGGAATTGAATCAAAGTCTTTCTTCTATTAATTCAATCTGTACATGGGTGTTCTCCACAAGTTCTCTGCTTTCTCTCTCCTTGCTCCCGTTTCTCATGCTCATTTTACAATAATACAAAGGAGGGTGCCTATATTCCATTTTCCCTCTCGAATTCTACAACTATCAAATCTACATTTAATTCCTATCTATTTTTACATTAATTCTATTAAATGCCTCAGCTACTAAGGACGTGAGCTTAAAGGCTCAAGGTCTGTTACAATGTCTAAGTGCACTTCATCACATCAACGCATTAATGTTTGGCGCAACATATTAAAGTATTTCAAAATTTGGTGCTGGCACTGTCCAACTGTCTTTTCTGCTCCACGCCCGGGCTTGCTTGATGAGGTGTGGATGCTCCTGCATCATAATACCACAACAAGAGATTCTAGAAAGGGTGATAGAGGCAAGATATAAATCTTTATCAGAGAATTTTGCAGAGACCAATCCATCTTTTGAGAAGCTGGCATGTGAAAGTATAAAGGATAAGAAGAAGAAGAGAAAGATCACAAAGGATTATAATAGCTTATGGTGGTTAGCTAAGTGCCTGAAGAGGAAAATAAAAAATTTGAAATCAAGAATTACCACACATCCATATTTATAGGTGCTCGCACAGGTTGCTATAAATTTGCAGGGAGATTAATCAAATAAACAATGATTTTTTATTTTGAACATGAAAGGTTTTCCTTTTGATTAAAACAGAGTTTTCACCCTCACAGAAGGCACAATTATAACCAATTAGTTGTTGAAATGCAGAGCTTTCATAGGCTAATTAGCAAATTCTAAGGCAGAATAGCTGGTGAAACCGTAGAGGAAGAATTTTGAAGATTTGAGCTCGAACAGAGCGATTTTTGGGTGATTTAAAATATAAGAGGGCATCAAAAAGATCAATCACCAAATCATGAAATATTCATTTTCAAAGATTCGTGGAGATATAGGAGGTGAATGCTTAAATGGTCAACTAAAACTATGTTCACAACTACTTAAAGTTTCCAGTTTTGAAGACATGTATCAACACATCAGAGACATATCAAGGGCGCGTCATGATAAGGACCAGATGTCAAAGACCTTTTGAAGACAGTTCGATTCATATCAAGTAGATTTTCAATTACCTAATTATAATTAGTTTACACTCTGTTTTCTATATTTAGAAATCCAGGTCCATTTTTTCAGGTATTTGAGATCTATTGTAAAGGTTATAAATACTTATCATTTTGATAAAGTGATGGTTCGATTTTGGATACAAAAGATACTATATTGTAAATAGACTTTTCCATATGATAATACAAATCACAATTTTCTCTCTCTATTGATGTCACATTCTCATCTTTCCTTATGTACTCTTATTCGAGTTCTTTTAGTTGCAGAATGACTGCCATCTCATTGGTTAGCTCATAACTTGATTAATAGTTGCTTATCATTGTTTATTAAAACCTACATTTGTATTTGGTTTATACGCATTGTTTTCTCACCCACTTAAAAACTATCATCTAATTATTGATCCTTGAGAGCACTGGCTCATTTGATTCTCATTTTGATTGTCTGAATACCATACTGTAATTGAGTTATCCCATTGATCCACACATACAAAATACAAAAACAAGTTTACCTTAAGTTACCAAGCATCTTTGTCTTACAACCTCAAAGAGTTTCTTGGAGTGATAACACCCCGTAATATGGCCCCAGATTCCCTTAATGTGGCCACTCTACCCATACTGAAGTTCTTGGAGTTATGTGTTTGCACCCTTAGAATTAATAGCCCTTTTAGGTTTAAGGGATGACCCACTTCAAATGAGGCTTTCACACTATAAATGTAATTATGCTTTTAAGTCTCTTCTATTTAAACAACATGGACCCAGGGAAACTAGGAAATATATTAAGGAAATGAGGCCTTTTAAACACTTACTTAATTAGGCCACCACACCTCACCATTAAGCTCTTTAAAGCCCTTATATTTAGGTAACCTAGCCCCCTTATATTTATGGAAACTAAGCCTTTGAAGTAACTACTTATTAGGGAAACCACCACCTTCACCCATTAAGAGAAATGAGGCCTTTGAAATGCTACTTAAGGAAAACCACAACCTTAACCCACTAAAGTAAACAAAGCTATTTAAGGATCCTCCTTTAAAGGACCTGGACTAATATATTAAAGGAACGAAGCACTCTAAGAATTATCTATTTAGGGAAAAAGGACTCCTCTATAAAAGGAATGAAGTTGTGTAGCCCATTTTTCTATTAGAGGCAAGGGTCAACCTATAATTAAGGAGTAGGCCTAATAAATCCCCCATAATCTAAAGGCCACCTATTTGTTAGTGGGATTACAACCTTCCTATCATTTCATATGCTCCTAGAGGCCCATGCATTCACTAACCCATTTGTCCCTTGACAGGCTCTTAAAAACTACAGCTTTACTATTAAGCTAAGGGGGTACATACTACGGATTGAGCGGCCCTTTGAAAGCCCCTCTTTTCAATTAATTTAATTGAGTTGCACTCATAATGCATTTTTATTTAAGTCCTTAAAAGACCCTATTCCTCTAAGGTTTCTAGCTATACAGAAGAGCCAGGCAACTTGCTTTCGCTCAGCTCAAAAAATATTTCCTGCATATATGTAGAAATACCCCCCCTTAAGATATCATTGATTTCTCGGTGATCTTTTTTCCTAGTTGGGTGGGAATAGATAATATAATTAGTCAAATACACTCTATATTATAATATCACAATAGAAAGAGAAAGGCGACTCGCTACCGCTCAACGAACATCTCTCCTGGGCATATAATTCCACTACCAGATATCTTGCCTGGACATATATTGTTATCTCGAGCATACTACCTTTTAACTGTCATTTATAAATCCTGCAAGGAATCTATCTATGACCCCATTCAACCATGCTCATAATGCATTTCTATTAAAGGAATTAAAATGCACTCTATATGAAAAGAAAACGTCCAATTGAGGTGATGTTGGTTAGGTACCAAAGGTGATGGATTAGCCCAACCACCCAAGAACTATTCAAGGTTGACTAGCGTACTATTGGTCCAAGAGCTAGAGGTGGACTAGTTTGTAAAATCTGTATTGAGTGGATCATCCCACTAATAAGGCAGTAGTCAATCCAAAGTGGAAGTTCCCACGATAAAACAACAGTTGGTAGCTATCAAACTTCCTGTAATCTAGTAGGTTGAATCATTCTCTCCCTAAATAAAGGGTCTATATAGTGGTACCTTAAGTTTGTGTCTAGGCCTGAACCTTTTTCAAAAAGTGAGCCTGTATATCCGAACAAATAAAGAACCATAAATTCATTGTCAGGTCTAGATAAAAAGAAAGGCATGTATAGGGGTCCTAACTCAAAGTCTGTCTGTAAAAGCACCCCTTCCCTTATCAAGCACATTCGATAAACAGTGATTGTGATGTAGTATCGAAATCCTAACAATAGAAGGTTATGAAGACTAGTCCCATAAGAGAAAAACTAAATGTAAGGTGGTCCAAGAAGAAGAAGCAAAATAGGAGGGTATCTTAAATCTAATCCGATTTGATGAATATACAATTTGGGGTGGGTCCGATCGAAACCAAAAACGTCCCCAAACATGCTTTGGATAAATAAAGATGGGTGTTTTAAGTGTTGTAGGTAACATGCACCATCTAGGTTCAAGAAGTCGAATTTGGCTATAGTAAACTTGATGAATTCCTATTTTGGAAATAAAGAGAGCCTTGAATTCCCTGACCTGATCTTCCTTGCCAGGCCTGACTATAAATATAAAAAGAATGTTTGGGAAAGAAGATGTTTTCAATACTTCAATTGTTAAAAGAAGAAGCGGCTCCACAATGATTTTTCATAAGACAGGATATTCAGGAGTCTAATTCGGGTTGGGTAAAAAGAATAAAATCCTACCTAGACCCTTGTCCATATGATCAAGCAAGAAGTTCCCTAACCATCAAACTTCATAAAAATCCCAACCACCTAGCCATATCCGCACACCAATAACTAGGGTTATGTTTGTTCTCCACTCCCTCCAAAAAGTGTAATTTGAAGTGGCTTCACACCTTGCTTTCTTCCTGAAACATCAGAGTTTACTAACAATTTTGTTCTATAACTCTGGTTAAGGATCATATTCTAAGTAAGGGTGTTCAAGGAGAAATAGGTCATTTATTGCTCACCCATAAGGGTGAGCAGGGGATTTTCTTTGAACCAATGAAGGGTATACTAGGGTAAGAGTAGAAAGGTTTATTTCAAGACTAGAGGGGAAAGGAATAGGTGTAAAAGTGACAGTGCTTGAGGAATGCCAACTTTTATATTTCCATAGGTAGGTGTGCATGTGGGGGGATTCAATCTAGTCATAGGTTTCCCTATGTATACTTATTGCTAAAGGAAGTCTTATAGTGAGTTTCAATAGTGGGGCGACCACCCACATCTGCTATGGGGCATTGAAATAAATGTGTGAGGTTGAAGCAGATAGGTAGGTTTTCCCCTCAACACCGATTGCTTAGCCTTTTTATTTCGATATGGGTTCAACAGGAAAAATCCCTCCCTTTTCACTAGGATTAACAAACTTTTGTACCTGGAGGATCCCATAGCAAAAACCTATACAATGAAAGAAACATGTCCAACCAAATAGACTGCACCACTCGAAAAAAAATAGGAACACACAACAAACCAATAAATCAAGTCGATTGATCAGTGGGAACACACAAATACTGGGAAATAAGGAAAGGATCAAGCATGAAATAGGAAAGAATACAAAGGAGAAAGAAAGATAGTGGATTGTGAGTTTCTCTCTCTTATGGTGTTGGGTTGTTCTTTGCTATCAGTGAGATAGTGTTTCGTGGTCATCGTGCCTTATTCAAGATGCATTTTGACAGAGTGGTGCTCCATTGGCTTGGATTAGTCCATCCATTCAGTTGATCAGTGGTAGTTTCTCGCTTGATTTTCCTTTCCAAGCAGCCTTCCTTATATATAGATAGGAGTAGGGGTACCTATCATCTATGACTAAAGTGCATACCTAAAGGAAGGACCTTCAGTATACTTTCCGTAGAGCTCGAATGAATAGGTGGGCCTTTAGCGATGCATAGTGGCCCTATTGCTCAGTAAGCACCGTAAACGAACAAAATGAATTGGGCACATCGCAGGAAGGAAGAGTTGCCAATTCGGTTTCGAACCCGCATCCATGCTTGAAAAGGACCTAATGAATGAATGTCCCTAGGAACAATAGGATGAAGCTTAACGAGAAAATAAAATAATAGGGTGCATTGATTTGATTGATAATACAATTAAAACGATTGAGTGCATTAATTGAAAAATGATATCAAGGAAATTTATCACGTACATTGATTTCAACTCCGATATACTATAAATTTTTTAGTGAAATGACTTTAACATTAACACATAAAAAAATATTTCAAATCACATAGTATAAGTCGAAGGTTTGATTGGGTGTGATTTTTCTATTAGTACTTGCACATTAAAAGAATATAATATTAAGATATATAGAATGTTAAGAGAGATATAGATATAGGTGAATTTGTTTCCTTTCTTCCCTTTGCGATGATGGCATCCAATTTGAATTCCATGGGATTTTATTTGTTGAGCATGGCTTTAGTGACAACCATAGATTCACGTGGTTGTTTTCATAGTTTTGATTATTTTATTCTTTGACTATTAGAATGATTTTTAGTAAGAGATAAAGATGAGTTTTAGTAAGACATATGCCTATACTTGATTATTATTAGCTCATCCCATGCATATGCATATGAAGCTACAAGACATGTAACATAAAATGATATCAGTGTGATGTAAACAACCTGATTTCATTCTATCAACTATTCATATTCAAAACTAAAACTAGTTTTTTAAGAATATACAATACATAAATAATGCAATTTTCACTTCAACATCATCTTTTCTCACTTTGATGGCATTTGGAAAGACTCATGTAAAAAAATTAACACTTAAAAGCGTTGTTACAATGCAAGACATGAGACCCACTAGAGTGTTGTGTTTAGCATCATCCTGCTTTAATTCCTTTTCTAGAAAAAGTATATTGCATAGGTGTATTACAAAGTATATTGCATAGGTGTATTACAAAGTATATTACATGGGTCTAAAAAGCATTTTTATAATGCAAGACATGACACCCAATAGAGTGTTGTGTCTACCATCATCCTAACTCAATTCCGTCCCACAAAACGTATATGGCATGGGTGTATCACAAAGTATATTACAATAGTTAATGTGGATATTATGGCCTATGTAAAAGTTAGTTGCACTTTTTATTATAAATTTTACTCATTTATGAAGAGGTTTTTGCATTCCTATAGATCTAGTTTTGTTCGGGATCTCATGTCTTACAACTAAAAGAGATACGATTTGGTGTCAAAGCCGTATTCATCTATAATATAAATTCAATCATACATCGTATTATTTATTTGTTGACGACTTTAAATGTTTAAATAGACTACTATTAATATGTATTGTTTTTCATAACAGAATATGTTTTTTCCAATATTTTTTCTTAAACCTTTGGAATCTAATTTATTGCGTCGATAGGCATTCTCCTATTGGAATTGTTGGATTAATCAACTTTTTAATCATATATTTCAATCTGAGGGTTGGTAATTGAAGATGCTGGCATATTCTTCGTCTTACTCTCTAATCAATGGATGAGATTTTGATAAATTAACTTCCTCTCATTTATAAAGACGTACGTTTATGTGATTCCTTTTTCACATTTACTATATAAGATTAAAAAATTACTTTCTCGCCACCAGATTGCCGCGTTCAGTGATTAAGTATTAACAACAAAAATTATTGTTACTAGGCTAATGAGTATGACCGCGTGGAAGTTTCAATTAACCGTGAAATTGGATGCCTATTAAAAAGTTTTACAGTGCACCGTCATTTTTTTACCAGGGTGGATGCTTATGGCCGCATGGATGTGAATGATCATGTGGTTACATTTCACTCTGGCACTGCGTGAAGGATATGAAGGGTCCTAATGATCCTGTGGTTACATTTCACTCTCACACTGCGTGAAGGATATGAAGGGTCCTAAAATGAAATGGTATGTGAAACGTTTCAAGGCGCGTCTGTGTGGTAATGATTGATGCTACTTTTAGCCTGCCTTTCAATTAACCTAATGCAAATGCCTCATTAACACATTTCAAGTATTTAGAATGGATTCATTCTACCGATAAGATTGGCCATGCTCTCTCACACCTGAATCACACATGAGGCATAGTTATGCTGGATGAGAGATTTGGGTGGCTTTTTAAAATTTTCCCAGGGCCGAGGACGAATGGTTAGGTTATTTAAACACTGTCTTCTTATATGAACTCGGTCAGGTTTATTTGTTGCTTCAACCTCATACTGCAAGTAATAATGTTTTGAAATTTAAATTTTAGGTTTTTGAAATTTAGATTTTAAGGTTTTAACAGTTTGGGTTTTAACAGTTTGGATTGAGAATGTATTTATCAGATTCATTGATTAGATTTTTATTTGTAAGTGTAAGCTATGTGCTTTTGGCGAGTAACATGAATCCAGGGTGTGAAAGGATGGCGCCTTATGGAAGGATGTCGGCTCCCATAAAATGCATAGTCGTATGTCGGCTCCCATTTAACTAGGTAGGTGTCCAGGGTATAAAGGATGGCACGTTATGGAACGAAAGGATGGCGCCTTATGGAAGGATGGTGCATTAGCTTCCTCTACCCACTACTCTGTTCATGTAGATAATCTAACCTCGAATCTTTCTAAGCCCAATCGTCCTGAAATAATATAGTATGGTTTTTGAAACTTAGTTCATGTAGATAATCTGAGCTGGGATCTTTCTGAGCCCGACAGTCCTAAAATAATATAGTATGGTTTTGTATTCAAATTTTTTTGAGCCTGACTATCCTGAAATAATATAGTATGGTTTTGTATTCAAATAGAATAATATAATACATGGAATTGAAACAACCTGAACAGTCCGTAAAAAATCCCTTGCTTGTGCGCTCCTTGGCATACATATTCATTAGTCTCTCCTTGACTTTGTACTACTTCAAATGCGCAAAGGAAAAATTTCCATACCTACCGACAAAACAACAAAAATCTGCACTGTATGCATGTGTCTCTGGCTTGACTTTGTGCTACTTCAAACGCCACATGCAAAAGATATTGTGCGCAATGCTTCACAGGATATTGTGTGCAATGATTCATAGAGTGGTCTTCCGTTCTATGTGATTAGAAAACCTTTCATCCTTTTATTGGATTATAAATGATTGAATAATTTCATTGCTTTCGCCTGTGGGCCATGACAAAAATAATGTATAGAGATCGCCATGAAAATGGCATTACCAATATTTTATGGTGATATACGGATATGACTGCCTGGTGAATTCAGTGAACAAATTTTTCTTTTTGGCCAATATCATCACGTTAGTTCATGACATAAGGCTAACAAATGCAGGATTACTTTACCTGGAGCACACAATGAAATTCTTACAGAGGTGAAATTCCTCGCTACAGTAAATCAATCCATTTCAATGTATATTTTCCATTTGCGCTTTTATATGGGAGAATTCTCAAAGTTTGTATTGAATTGGGTGTCCATCAATTTTATATTAATAAGAAATTGATTTTTTAATTTCATCAATCCTTCATTTTATACACATGGAGGGTTCCTCAACCTTGATATTACAAGAAGGTAATTTTACTTGATGAAACAGACGTTCATGTTATTTTCCTGATTATTGTAAGGCTCGTGGTGTTATTGAGTGCCATTCCTTCATTGTAAGCTTACATGTCCGCCTCACCTCTATCGGCCACCTAACGTTAAATGGATCACACACAAACTCAATCGCGTTTTTTTATTTTATTTTATGAAATCGTTATTTTTATTAATATTGGATGGAAATTATATGTGTATACTGCATCTACAAATTCAATATTTGCATAATTAAGTTGATTTGGAGGTCGATGTTCCTGTTATGCCTTATACGTTCTATTAAAAAGACTTCAGGCTTTCGACTTTACATGATGTTAGGTTATGTTAAAAAGGCTTTCGAACTTTTTGGATTATTAGCGTTCAATTAAATTTTAATATATATTCTTCAATATGAGTAAACAAACTTTAATTATGTTTTAAAATTTTTATATAAATTTAATATATAAAATTATAAATATAAAATTTTCTTATAAATTAAATGTTATAAATATAATATTTAATTAAAAGCATTCATATTATATAAATATAAATATTTTGGTAATTACTAAATTTTTTGTATATTAAAAAGTAGATTTAACCTTAATCTTATTAATAAAATATTATTAATACTTTAATGTTA
>SNQJ01S0021743.1:109191-127947 GCA_010110895.2 Picea sitchensis | reverse complement strand
GAGTAAACGAAGTCCTTTGGGTACCATGGATGTAATTTCTGGTTACTTTTTCCTTATAGTATTTTCAAATTGATTTGTATGATCACAGTGGAAGAAGAAGCCAATGAGGAGGCTCAAAAGAAGGCGCAGGAAGATGAGACAAATATCTAAGTAACTTAACATGGGTGGATGTTCTAGAAATATAGATGGAGACTCTGGAGACTTATATTGTTGTTTTTTGCAGTGTTGGATGGTGTGCATTGTAGCCTTTGTTGTGGTGGAGAATGCAATTTTTTCAATTTTGTATCATGCGTGTACAAATTTTTAAATAAAAGTCCATGTAATCGCTCTTGGCATAGTGTAGGTATTTTAGCGACTGTGCTAGTAAATATGTGACTGTGCTAGTAAATATTGAAAATGTTATATTTGGATAATTCAATTCCTCATATGTATTTATCTCTTTTTAAAATAATATTTTGATAATTGTACTCTTTAATGCGTGCTTTTTAACCACATATAAACAATAATATTAATTTTGTATTTAATTTAACTAAATAGGAATAAGACTATACTATTTAGTATTTATTTATGATATTATATTTACCATTTTCTGTTCACATTCAACAATATATATTTTTTTGGACTAAATAATCTTGAAAATAGAAGTTATTTTTCTCACCTTCCAATTTATTAATATTTTCTTCTTATTTGTAAATGTAATTGGAATGATATATTTATTGTTTTTAAAAAATCTGGTAAAACTAGGAAATGACTTGCCAACAAATTTTCCATTGATTGTGATTTAAGGTAGTAGAGGTAAAATGTGGGATTAATATAAGAAATGGTTGTAAGTCTAAGTTTGGTTGTTGCAATTTTCCCATAAAAAATAAAAAAATGTAGATTATTATTGTTTAGTGAATATTTTCATTCTGAAAAGTTTTATCAGGTAAAATCATTGTGTTTTTTTAATATGTAATTGTTGTTTTGTAATTTTCTACTATTTAATCTTGTTTTGCTATTTAATCTTGTTTTGTTTATGCTTCCGCTATACAAAAAATATAAGTAGTATCCGAGCACAGAAATAAGGAAAAGATGATAACACTGAGTTTTCTTAAACTATAAGGCAAGAAAAGGGGCGATATTTCTTAAACTATCGCTCCTAAGCCCATTGAAGGGGGGCGGTAATTTTGGAGACCATTGCTCCCAAAGCCTTTTGGGAGGGGCGATAACCCGCTTTTTATCGCATGAGACGCTTTGCAAGGGAAGAGGTAATCGTCGAAGGTAATACACGAAACGAGGTATAGCATAGGAGTTCGAGGTATGAATGTTATATTTAATGCACAAGATATGTGAAGCATGGCTTTTACATAAATGAGTGGACATATATATTATAAAGGATCTTTATTTATATATTAAATGGGCGGACGATGTTATAATATTATTTGTTTAATAGGTGGACCTCTTTGTTTAGTAAAAGGTTTTAAGAAATATAATAAATATTTTTTGCCTTAATTTATTTTTGTTTTTATCTTAAACTTTTTAATTAATACTTTGGGGTTGAAACTTGAAATATAATTATTCCTTGATATTAAAAAGATTGGTTTATTATAAGCTGTGGTTTTTTGGGTAGTTTGTGATAATGGAAAAAGCACAGAGTTCAAAGTTTGAGGTAGAGAAATTCAACGAGAAAAATAACTTCAAGTTATGGAAGCTCAAGATGCGACATCTATTTGTGCAAAAAGGATAACAAAAGGCATTGTCGGGAAGGTCAAAGAAATCCGCAGATAAGTTGAACGAGGACTAGGGAGATATGGATGCAAGAGATGTCAATACCATTTGTCTGTGTCTGGGAGATGAAGTTTTGTTTAATATTGTTGGAGAGGTAATAAAAGGAGGCTTATGGAGCATGATGGAAGGTATTTATATGAAAAAATCCTTGACGAACAAAATCTACCTGAAGAGACAATTATACAATTTGTGAATGAAAGAAGGTACAAAAATTGTTGACCATTTAAATACTTTCAATACTTGTACATGTCAGTTGAATAGTATGGATGTAAAATTCGAAGATGAAGACATGAAAGTTACACTATTGTGTTCATTTCCTGAGTCTTGGGATCATTTAGTCACCTATATTCGCTTTAGCTTGATAGGTGTCCTTGATTATGATATTGTTGTGAGAGATTTGTTAACTGAGGAGATGAGGAGAAAATCCAGTGAACAAACCTCAACATCAGAAGCAATGGTGGCTAGAGGGAAATCCAAAGAAAAAGGGAAGAATCAAAGAGGTACATCAAGATCTAAGTCAAAAGGAAAGAAGAGTAAGGTAAAACATTGGTACTATGGCAAATCAAGGCATCTCAAAAAGGATTATTGGAAAGGACAACAAGCATCCAAATAGGACTCCACAAAGGAAGAAAATCCAGGTGAAACTTGTTCAGGTTTAGGTATGGTTGATGAGGTATTATCTATTTGTAATGTTTCACAACATGATAAACATTGGTTGTTAGACTCTGGTTCGTCCAATCATATGTGTCTTCATAGGAATTGTTTATCAACTTACCAATCTGTAGATGATGGTGTTGTTTTTATGGGAAATGATATTTCTTGTAAAATTGTTGGGATTGGTAGTATCGGGGCTTAAATGTATGATGGCATTGTAAGAATGTTAAGAAATGTGAGGCATGTAGTTGAGCTTAGAATGAACCTAATATATTTGGGAGTTCTAGATTTTGGTGGTTATAAATGTATAGTTTAAGGTGGATTATTGAAGGTTTCCAAAGGCATCTTAGTAGTCATGAAGGATAAAAGGACCAGGAATCTTTATCATCTAGAAGGAAGAACTAAATCAAATCAAACAGTGGCAGTATCTGAAGGTGCAAGTGACTCTACTCGTTTATGGAATCAACACTTGGGTCATATGAGCGAGAAAGTGCTTAAGGTACTAGCAGACTGTAAGTTACTTCCAAGATTAAAATATCTGAATTTGAATTTCAGCAAGCATTGTATTTATGAAAAATAGTCTAGACAAAAGTTTAAAACCTGACGACATATTAGTAAAGGTATCCTTGATTATATCCACTCATATGTTTGGGGACCATCTCCTAAAGTTTCTTTTGAAGGATCCCCATATTTTGTAACATTTATAGTTGATTAATCTAGAAAGGTGTGGATCTATTTAATGTTTTTAAGCAATTTTGAGCTTTGGTTGAAAAGAGTGTTGGTAGGTCAATGAAATGTTTAAGAAAATGTAGTGGAGGTAAGTTTACTTCTAAGGAATTTGAAAATTATTGCAAGGATGTTAGGATCGAAAGGAACAAAACCATTGTTTATACTCCTCAGCAAAACGATGTTGTTGAACGCATGAATACAAATCTTCTAGACAAAGCAAGGAGCATGCTCAGTAATGCTAAGTTGCAAAAAGAATTATGGGAAGAAGCAATTTTTGTAACATGTTATCTAGTAAATCAGTCACTATCAACTGCAATAGACTATAAGATTCCAGAATTGGTATGGAAAGGTTACCCTTGTGATTATTCAAATCTTAAATTTTTTTTTTGTGAGGTGAATACTCTTATTCCAAAGCATCAATGTTCTAAGTTAGATCCCAATTCAAAAAGTTTTATCTTTTTTGGGTATGGCGATGGAGTTAAGAGATATAGATTCTGGGATCCTGCTTCACAGAAAATCACCATTAACAAGGATGTCATATTTGATGAATTGTCACTCATAAAATCATATGTAGTTGTTGAAGTGAAACAAACAAAAGTACCACAAAATCAACAAATTCAGTTGGAGACTCGATCATCTACAGGAGAGGATCATGAATATGTTCATGAGGAAGCTCCTCCAGAAGAAGATGATGATACAAAAAACTTGCAAGAAATTGAGGAAATACTGCAACAATGTCTACGAAGATCTACACAGGTAAGAAATTTTTCTAAGAGGTAGGACGATTATTCTACATATGTTTCTTTGATTTATAATGGCAGAGAACCTAGTTGTTATCAGGATGAAATGAAGGTATCTGAAATTGATAAATGGAAAGTAGCAATGAAAGAAGAAATGGATGCCTTGGAAAAGAGTAAAACATGGGACCTAGTAGAAATCCTGAAGGAAAGGAAGGTTGTAGGTTGCAAGTGGGTTTAAAAATTGAAAAAGGGTGTTGATGATAAAGTTGATAGGTATAAAGTAATAATGGTGGGAAAATGATATTCTCAAAAGGAAGGTATTTATTTCCATGATTTTTTTTCACCAGTTGTTAAGCTTGTTTCAATTCATGTTGTGTTAGCACTAGTTTCCTTACTTGATCTTGAGTCAGACCAACTATATGTTAAAAAAATATTTTTACATGGATATTTGGAGGAGGAAATATATATGGAACAACCAAAATTTTGATTCCTTCATGGTGAGCCAAACTTTTATAAGAAGTGAATAAAATCATTTTGTTTACTTTAAAAAATTGGAAAATGGACTATTCATTATTTTGGTGTTATGTGTTGACAATATACTTGAAGCAAGAGAAAGCATGGTTGAAATCAACACGTTAAAGGCTTAGTTGACTAGGAATTTTGATATGAAGGATCTAGGAGCAAGAAAACAAATCTTGGTCATGGAGATGCACAGAGACAAAAAAATGGTAAGTTGTGGTTATTACAACAGAAGTGTGTGGAGAAAATACTAATGAGTTTCAATATGAATAATGTTAAACCAATAAAATCCCCTTTAGCTTCCCATTTCAAGCTTTCTTCAAGTTTATGTCCTAGTAATGATGAAGAAAAGGAGTATATGTCTCGTGTACCATATGCTAATGTAGTAGGAAGTTTGATGTCTACGATGGTAAGTACTAGGAAAAGTATTTCACATGGAGTTGGTGTTTTCAGTGTTGATATTATTGTATCCGCGGGAGGTATTAACCTCCACATGTAATCCCGATGAGACTAGAATATTTCGGGAAGCAAAAGAATCCCTCAAACGTTGGATAATAACCCTAGGAGACAAGTTGAATAAAGAGAATATTTATTATTGAGTTATTAGCCTCCATAAGTAAAATTCAACCAGTTAGGTCACTTGGAGGACTACAAATAAGAGGGCGCTAGAGCTCACTTTTCGCTCTCACTCTCACAATTGCATAAGACTAGTGCTGCACAATTTTGGAGAGGAGCTGCAGCTGCAGCTGCTGTAACTGACATTTTCGGTTTTGGCTTGGAATTTCTCTTGGTTATGGTTTGGAATTTATTTTTGGTACACTATCTCTGGAGAGAGGTATGCTACATTGGTTGGGTATTGGTTCTATGGTTTTATTCCTGAATTATTCTCTCTATCAAGGTTAAGGTGCTTGAGGGTGGCCTTTGTACCTATGTTTGGGTTACAATATTTCTATATTGTCTATGGTGAAATGAATACACCTACTTTTCTAACAGGTTATGGGCCTACACTATCCTCGAACAGTCTAACCGATCGAATATAGATTTGGAGGATTTTCTCAGTTACAGTTGTAGTTGCAGTCAAAGTTTTTGTTGCAACAATGAAATCCTAACCATATTGTTGAGGTACCTTAAGTGAAGAGATTGACCTAATTCCTAGACATCCTAGTGTTCCCTAACTTAGTGCACCTCCTGATACTCTGAGTAAGCTAAGACGTCAAGTTTGAGTTTTTGGTCAAATTCAAAGGTTGACCAAGTCCAAGTCAATGTAGTCATGGCTTACTCTATGAAGTAAGAAAACAAGTTAGAAGGGGCTTCTAACTTCAGAGAATGAAAGACAAGGGTTGACCTCATTCTTACCATGAATAAAGTGTTGGATATCATGAAAGGAAAGATCATGGAACCACAGTTTGAAATGAGAAAAGAGAAGGAAGCTTAGAACATTGTAGTTATGGAGAATTTCAAGGACAATGAAATCAATGCTATGAGTATCATAGTGGACTCTATAAAAGACCACTTGATACCCTACATATCTCATCTTGACTCATCTAAGAAGATGTATGATTCCCTAACTAACCTCTTCTCAGTTAGAAACATTGGAAAAGTAATGAGTTTGAATAATGAGCTCTGTGACATGAAAATGAATGATGATTATGGCATAGAATCATAATTTCTGAGAATCTCTCAGTTAAGATATCAACTACAAGCTATTGAAGAAATTATTTTAGAAAAGGAACTGGTAAATAGAGTACTCAATGGCCTTCCCAAGACATGGGATGCATCTGCCGCAAGCATGAACAGAAGAAATAAGTATCCCACATTTGAAGAACTTTGGACTTGTTGTGCACAAGAAGAATCAAGGATTAGTGAAAAAGAGAAATCCCAAAATAAATATGACGATCAATCCTTCACAGCAAAATTCAAGAATTTCAAGAATAAGAGGAAGCTTGGCTTAAGGAAGAAACCAAATCAAGAAAAGGACATGTCAAAAATACAATGCTTCAACTATAAAAAATATGGTCACTACAAGAATCACTCTCCTAAGTTAAAGAAAAGGAAGGAAACGGACGAAGGAACAATTGTCGAAGAAAGGTAACCCTCAAAGAAATCCAAGGACGATAAAAAAGACTTCTTCTTCTAGTCAAGGTACCAATATTCTTGTATAACATAGTTCTTTCACATACCATATTTACATAGTTCTTGTACATATCACGCATATCTATTTCTTGAGAAGAAAAGATGGCCAGTGAAACAATACCTATAAAACAATAAAAAGATAAGGATTTCTATTATGATGACTATAAGAAGATAAAGTACATTGGTAAATTCCTGAGGAATCTATTATATAAGTAACAACTACTAGATAGGCCGAAATCAAAATCAAACTTGAAGAGATCGAGAAGGAGTCAAATCAGAAAGAAGTCAATAATCAAGAAGAAATTAGAATAAGACCTATGACACTTTGTAGAAGGAAATAAGAATGCAAAAGGAAGCATGGACTCTCTTAGATGGAGGGAGTTGATTACAAAATTCCAAAACAAGAGCATTCATTCATGCATGAAGAAAGGATCAGGAGGGAGATAATCCTAAATGACATGATCCATTAAAGAATCCGTGAAGATTATGAAGTATTTGTCCACATTCCCATTGAAAGTAGCATCCATGATAAGCACCACATGTTCAATTTGACTCTAGAAGAAGTCTTCTTCAAAAATAAGTCATAAGTATCCTTGGTTGTCCATCTACATCCATGTTCCTATGATGACAGGAAGACGTTGGAATACTTAGGAAGGAAGGGCATGAAATCTGTAGAAGAATCCATGGACCCAAGAGCTAAAGAAGGACATGAATACTCTAAGAAATAAAGAAAAGCAAAGACCGTCAGTTTGGTTTGAACCCACTAGAAGCAATCAAGCAGAATAAATGGAAATTGTGATGCAGAGTAATGTATGTAAGAAAATATGAAAAATACTTATAAATGGAAACGTTGCAAGATTTAGAACTAGAGGTTCTTCCAGAAGACTATGATGACAACTTATTCCAATAAACTAGATATACCTCTTGCAGTATACATGGATTGAGATTTACATGTAAAAGATTGTTCTTCCCAATGAAGAAAATTAAGAAAGAAGCTTATACTAGAAAGAGACCCATGTATGCAAATGGAATAATAACTCGTATGGATTCAAGAAACTTGATGCAAAGTATCTCATATAAAAAAAAAGTGTGGCAAAAACTTCCTATGACAAAGAAAGTGTATTATAATGGTTACTCAAAAGTCCAGGATGATGGATTGCAAATCCATGGAAAATTCCCATGATAACAGATCTGCAGAAGTTGAAGAGACTCTAATCTAGTCGACCTATGTTTTTACTAACAAATTGATTGACTCGTTAATTTATTTGGAGAATACTTAACCATATATTTGTTTTGATATAAAGGACATAGAACTGCATGAATTTATCTATTGAGATTGGGTAGGGAGTGCAGATGACAGAAGAAGTGATACTTGGATATGTTTCAATTTGAGCTTTGCCATGATGTCATGGGCTAGCAAGAAATATAATTTTTTTGCAAACAATACTACAGAGGCCGAGTATATTGCAGACTTTTATGCTTTTATAGAAGCAATGAGGCTCCATAAGTTGGTTTTTGGACCGTCTGATCATGTGTGAAATTTGACCATGATATATTGCAATGATCAAAGCTATGTGAATCTTTCAGAGAAAACAATATTCCATGAAAGGCCGAAGTACATTAAGATCAAGAATTATATTCTATGTGATAAAGTCTAGAAGAAAGAAGTGATTCTCAAGTATATCTCCATAGATGAGAAGATAGCATATATTTTGGTAAAGCCTCTGTCCAAGATGAAAAGTTTGTGTACTTAAGAGAAAAGTTGGGGATCGTGGAGAAGACTTCCTTATTGGAAAAGAAAGTGATTACTCCCATGTTGGGAGGGAGCATTGATATGTTATTTATTTATGAACAATCATTTTCCAGTTTGGAAAATGGTCTAGGATGGGAAGTTCCTTTCTAGTTCAGAAAGTGGTTCAAGATTTCTGACGAACATGGATTTTTTTGTTCGTAAAATTGTCTATATTGGATAGTAATTTTCGTAATGAAAATGTTCTGATATATTATTGATGTACCATAGACAACAATTCCCCTTGTGGCCATTATGGGGGAATGGTCTAGGAAAATCATTATTCTTGGCATTCACTCTGAATAGTGTTCAAGTAGAATGGTATGCCTCATCGGAAAGTCATTCTTTCAAAGTTCACAATTGCCAACAGTTTCGAAGAATAGTCCATTTTGGAGGTTGGTACAAGATAGTCATTTACATAGGAAATGGTCCAAATAGTCATTCCATAAGGAAGAATCATTATATCCAAGTTTCACTATGATTAGTGCCATAGGAATGGCCCAGTTAGGCGAATGGTCTAGGTTTAACAATCAGGGACATGCATTCCTAGGGAATTGTAACACCTTGGGTTTTGAGCCCCATATTAAATAATGTATTTGTTAAGTGTTGAGAGGCCAGAGTGCCCAAACAATTAAAAGAGGCTATTGTGCCTAATAAATGTAATGTTTTGATCATTATTAATAATAAATAAATCATTGGGTGCTAGACAGACAAGGACTATAGTTATAAGGGGCTATGATTCTACAAGAGAGGGGGATTGAGGGGATACATGTTTATTTCATTTTTTAATTGCCCATTTTGTTTAATGGGGGGAATTGATTACGTGAGCTTCTTGGGGGAGGTTCATGAGCTTCTTGATTCCAAAGAGTTACATAAACCCATCCCTAGTATTTTTAGGGGGTTCGTTCTCTCTCTCACTCTCGTTCTCATTCTATTTATGCTAGAGGTCGCCTCACTCGTTCACTCACTCATTAATTTGTTCATGCACGCAATCCATTGCTCTTTGTTCACACCTTTCATGGAGATATCACTCCATTCATTTATGTCACCCACTCATCTTTCCTCATCCATGTCTTGTCTTGGGAAAGGAAGACAAAATGTTGAAGAGAAGCCATGGTATTATTAGCTATAGAGGTTTCTGGTGTAATCCAACCATAATTTGAGGCCTGCATGTTTGAGATGCTTTGGCTTGTTTCCAGCTTTGTTCATAGATATGAGTCCTGAGAGTCCCAGAATGGATATTCTAGACCAGTTGCATTGGATCCTTGGAAGGAGAAGGACATACTAAAGGACTGTGTGGAAGAGACGGGAGAGGGTCCATTCTCTTGGATTGTGAAGGCTAGATAGAAGAGAGTTGGTTACTTGAATTGCAGTGGGTGTTGGGAAGCCTCTGAGAACTTGAGTACTGACTGGTTTGGGATTCCAGGTAACACTCTTGAACCCTCCTTGTGGATTCATAGCCCTGGATAGCAAGTGGCATTGCTTTTGAGACTTGGAAAAACAATGTATATGATTGGGTGGAACGTCCTTGGTATGCATCTAGTTGGTGTCTTCTTTTATAAAAGATAAGTTCTCTTTGTTATGGTATTATTTAGCCATGTATGATTTATTCCACTATGTATTTATTTATCATTGAATTCAATCTTTAGAATATGGATGTTTTTTTTTATTATTGTGAATGCCATTTAGTTCATTTATTTTATGCATATTTATTAATTTGAAAGGTATCTATACGAGAAACAAGTACGAGAGCAGGCTTCAAGTAGAGTAGCCCGACCTGTGGATGGATGGGTATGTTATAGATTGGTATCAGAGCCCAATTCCAACACTAAGCCTGTATGGGCTATGCAAATTGATATTGAATCAAAAGTTTCATAGATAATTTAAGTTGAATAATTCCAGAAGGTGTTGAGAGCACACCTTAACTGTGTTCGAAAGCTCAAGAGGTGTAGTGGTTCGGGAAAACGCAATGACCGTAGGATCTATTCAGGGAGGGTCTTAATCCTTCACAATTGTCATATCTAGGAAATTCACACTGATCCATATGGATGTTAGTGGCCTCCCACCTATTCCTACTGGCTCATTTTGACAGTTTGGTAGTTTGGCATTTTTTTCCTCGTTTTTGGGTCCTTGACTTTCGAGGGCTGTTTTGAGGCCCTAAACAGTGTTTTTAGGGATCACCATAGTTATACTATAGATGGAGTTAGAGTCTTATGGTAAAATGTGTATTCCTTGGATAAAAATTTCTAATAGGATATCCTGTGCCTAAAACAGATATCGTATGCAAAAGTTACAATTCTAAGAAGTTGATGTACTAACTTACCCAAACGCTGCCCACATGACTTTTGGTGCTTCATCTCCTAGGGTTAGGTTTTTGGATGTCTAGGGTTTTTGACATTATTGTTTATGGTAAGAAGGTAATCATATTCTCATTGTAATCATCTTCATTCTAATGAGCAGAACAGTCACATCTCTTCTCAGAGATAAGCCACCACCATTATAGCAATCTTGTTTTTCGCTACATTTTACAGTTTCAGCTTATTTCCTTATTGAATAGAAACCAATTTATTGTATATATGTTATTCTGTGTTAAGAATATTTTGATAATAATATGTATTCATTTTGTTCTTCTCATAAAATCCAGATCAGTGGTATCAAAGCGGTTTGCCCCTTATCGTTCTTAATTCATGTCCCCAATGAGGTTAGGGTACAAAGAATTGGGTCTCAATCTTGTTTCTATTGAGCACAAAAGTTGTCATATGCCCAAGTGACCTCTCATGATGGGAGAAAATAAAGACGATGAGACAGGAGATCCATGCAAAATTTTGCTCGAGGAAGCCCTCATGCAACAAAGGAACAAGATGATGGATAGTTTTGCGCAAATCCTTCGACGACTACCAACAGGTGACACATCTTCCTCAAACAGAGGTGTCACCCCCTTCAAGGTACAAATAAACTTTGATATTCCTATATTTGAAGGTCAGATAGACACAGATGTTGTCGAAAAATGGTTGAATCTGATAGAAGGGTATTTCTCTATACATAACTTCTCGAATAGAGAAAAGATTACTTTTGCACTGCTCAAATTCATTCCCCATGTCAAAGATTGGTGGAAATTTTTTTGTGAGTATAAGGAAACATAGGAACCCACAATATTTACAATCGTGGTCACTTGGGAATCCCTCAGGTATGCTATTAAGGAAAAATACTACCCTGTTGGAATTTATGATGACCTATACATAAAATGGACCACACTATGACAGGAAAGAGACCAAGAAATACTCGAGTTCACAAATATCTTCCATACCTTTCACACCAAGTTGGTGTCAAATATTCTGAGTGAAATCTGGTGCTCAAGTATCACGGTGGTCTGCATAGATATATCCAGTCCAAAATGGAGTTTCTGGACATCTCATCCTTGGGCACGGCCTACCGATATGTCATCAAAATCGAGCAGAAGCTCAAACAAAAGACGCGACAATTTGGGCCTAGGAACCCCTCATAGAAAAAGTAAGGAAAGGGTGGCCCCAACCCATAGAACAAAGGATAGAGAAAATACAGACCAGCTCAGGAAATAGTCTAGGACACAAGCAAAGAAGGACACTGGAAAGATAAAGAAATATACCAGGAAGTGGTGTGACTTCCATAGAGCCCCTGGAATAACACTCTTGATTTATGCTCAAAGAAGTCACTGGTGGATGAGGCGAAATACTCTAAATCATATGATAGCTTCAAATCTGAGTTAGAACCAAAAAGTGGGAGACATACCATTGACGCAGAGCCTAGTGCTACCATTTCTACCACCAACCTCCATCCCGGTGAACCAGACGAGCCAGAGGAAGGAGAGTGCATTTTTCGTTCACAGATGTGGGTGAAGGGTACCTCGTTTGACTTCATCATTGATAGTAGTAGCCAGAAGAAACTCATATCAATAGAGGTTGTCAAGCGACTCTCCCTGCTGACAACGCTACACCCACAACCCTTCAAAGGCAAGGTATCGTGTGATGTTTCCCCTCTCGAAGTTTGTAATGTTATTTTTGGAAAACCATATTTATGGAAACTCCATGTTGTATATGAGTCTAGGCATTGCAATTTTATTATTACTTTGAACAAGAAATTGTACAGGATATTTGAGGCAGTCTCACCTAGTGCTATTTCCTTGATCTCTTCCAAGAAATGCAGGAAATTCATCTCTCAGAAGGGGAATTTTTTCTTCTTCGTGATTCACTCTCAGAATGAGAAAAATATCGTAGCCACATCTAGGATCTACGTGACCGATCTTTCTACACAACAAAAGCAAGTGGATAAGGTTGTGGAAAAATACTCAGATATCTTCTCCTCACCGACTGAGGTACCTCTGCACTGTCAGGTCAAGCACCCCATCGATATGACCCCCAATGCACCATTCCCCAATGGGCCAGTATACCTCCACTCTATTTTATAGAATGAGGAGATCAAGTGGCAGATCCAAGAACTTATCAACAAGGGGCACATCCTTCCTAGATCATCACCTTGCGGGATCCAATCATGTTAGTACATAAGAAAGATGGAACCCGATGACTCTGCAGTGATTATCGTTCCTTGAATAAAATCACAGTTAGAAAATGGTACGTGATTCCCCGAATCGACGACCTCGTTGATCAAATCATGAGGAAAAAATACTTCAGTAAGATTGATCTGAAGTATGGCTACCACCAGGTCCTGATAGAACATATAGATGTATGGAAGACTGACTTCAAGTGAAAGGAAGGTAGTTTTGAATGGTTGGTCATTCTCTTTGGTTTGAAAAATGCTCCAACCACTTTCATGAGGATGATGGATGATATCCTATGACCATTCACCAATACTTTTGTAGTGGTGTATCTGGATGACATTATCATTTACAACAAGACTTGGGTAGAACAATTGCAACATATTCAATAGGTTTTTCATACCTTGTGGCAGCACAAGCTATACCCCCACTTGGAAAAATTATCCTTTGGCATGGACATGGTCCATTACCTGGGCTACATCGTTGATCAACATGGCATACATGTGGATCCATCCGAGATCCAAGTCATATTTGACTGACAAGCCCCAACCACACTCACTGAGCTTCAAAGCTTCTTGGGCCTTGCCATTTTCTATCACAGGTTCATGTTGGGATTATCCCATATTACATGGGCCCTCATCCAAGTAACTAGGGGTGGTGGTAAGGATAAATTTGTGTGGGTTCAGTACCAACAATAAGAATTCGATGTCTTGAAGCAACGCTTGTGCTCAACCCTAGTACTTTCACTATCGTACCTGCAACATCCCTTTGATATCGAGACAGATGTTTCAGACTATGTTGTGGGTGTTGTTCTCACTTAGCATGGCCACCCCATGGCTTATCATAGTGAGACACTCTCAGATGTTGTCCATAAGTAAACTACTTAAGAAAAAGAAATGTACTCCATTTTTCAATCCTGCCATCAGTGGAGACATTACATTATTGGGAAGGAGCCAATCATCCAAACTGATCATAAGCCACTGCAGTTCATGCAAACACAAGGAAAAATGAAGAATGACTGCTATCGGAAGTGGTCCACATACTTGCAGAAATTCCACCTCAACATCAAGCATACAATAGGAAGCACCAACTTCATTTCTAATTTCCTTAGCATACCACCAATTGCGACGCTCACCATGGTGCTAGACTCTTGTATCCATGAAACCTCTGGATGGCCCCAACTCTATGATACAAACCTAGACTTTTCCACCAACTACCAAATGTTGGGTGCAAACATAGTTGTCTCTAATTTCCATCTTCAGGATGGGATGTTGTGTCATCTGGGCATATATGCATTCCATAAATCGAGCGAGTGAAGCTGATCTGGGAAGCCCACTACAGTCAGGTGGCAGGACACTTCAACATAAAAAATAAAGTGGCAATGTGTCACACACCCATAATGGGGAATAAATAAATTTCTCTTTTATTAAAGGACAAAATCTCCATTCATGGTTCCTAATTTGGAAGATCAGGGAATCTCTTCCGACTTCCTGGTCAAGGATCTCTGATTCTGAGGCCAAACAATTCTCTAAGACCTTGATGGTCTCATTCTATAGTTAATCACAAAATATTTCGGCTTCTTGGTGCAGGTTTAAGGGCACTCGCGACCTTCCCTTTCACCCCGTTGTGAAAGGTTAGAGTGTTGAGTGTTATCTCCTTTTGTGTGATAGGCCCCCTCTTGATGTGACCTTGGCAGTGACCATGCGATTGTGGGCATAGCCACAAGAAGTTTGGAGTCAAACTTCTTTTGGGCCCACAATGCTCTCACAACCTCCATGTGTATTCTTAAAAAAACAACAGTTTGGATTGTGGTTTGCCCTCAATATATTAAACTCCTCACAACTCCTATCCCCACAATGTTACGGGATCATTGATCTCATGAGATTTTTGATAACGACCAAATCGATGATTCATATTTGTGCTTCTCGGATCTAAGGATGAGGTCAGTCTCCTATGGATCAACGATCAAGATGTCTTCGAAATTCCAGACTCTGGGAATTCTAAATCTCAAACCCATCTTTCTTCCATACTTCAATCCTCCGAAGTTGATGATCCACAGACACTTTTCCTACTCAATCAACGATCCTGGCCTCACTCTGGGTGATTGACCTTTCAATCCAAATCAATGGTCCAATGATTCTTTTCTCGATCGACGGTCAAGATCTCCTCCAGGCCTTCAGACTTCTGATATCTCAAATCTCAAACCCCTTTTCCCAATGGAGTTTACCTGGAGTCTAAGATCCACTGATGAGTGTCTTCCCCAAATCCAATGATCGAGAATTAGTTCAGTTCTTTACCCAACATCTATAGACTTGCGCCACATTTCCTCTGAATCCAATGGTTATGAATCACTTCGGGACCTTACTCGAAGTTCGAAAATTCACACCATTTGTCCTCTAGATTTGACGGTCCATATCTACTTCGAATCTTCGACACTTTGGCACTTTGACGCTTCAGGTTTTGGGAGTTTCAAATCTCAATCGGAAATCGTGACTTTGGAGGTTGTCTTACCTCTATTTCCTGATTTTCGATATTCACCTGCGTCAAATCAACCGTCTACAATCCTCCGTGATCTAACGGTCCAGACCACATCGAAACTTTGGGTTTAAGAGGTTTAGTCATGCCAATGTGCAGATCTACTAATGTATGAATCCTCGATCTCTCCAATCCGATGGTCAAGGAGAGTCCCGATAGATCCTTATATCTACGGTCCATATCACATCACAACTTCAGGTTTCAGGAGTTTAGTCACGCCAACGTGCGAATCTCTCGATGTATGAATCCCCGATCTTGCCAATCCAATGATCAATGAGGGTCCCGATAGATCCTTAGATCTACGGTCCAGATCACGTCGCAACTTCGGGTTTTGGTAGTTTAGTCATGCCAACGTGCGAATCTCTCGATGTACGAATACCTAATCTCGCCAATCTTACGGTCAAGGAGGATCCCGATAGATCCTTAGATCTATGGTCCAAATCACATCACAACTTCGGGTTTTAGGGGTTTAGTCATGCCAACATGTGAATCCCATGATGTGCGATCTTGCGAAGACTGAAGGGGTCGAGGCGTTAATGCATGTGCAGTTTCTTAAAATGGTCGCGATAGACCCTGGGTCCTCCCAAACAGATCGCATCCGTTCATCTTCTAAACAAAAAGGGATATTCCCTTTCGATACTTGGACCTCACTATTCTTCCTGAGCTTCATTAGTTATGAAGGATTTATGAGTGTTGCGCTCTTTCTCCTCAGCTTAACACTTAGAAGGGACTTTTTCACTATTCTTGCGCTCCTTCATCAAGTCTAGAACTTAAGTGGTTCTCGGTCTCTACTGTCCTCGCAGAGATCCTATACATATCTGCACTACCTCTCCTGAACTTAACCAACTTCGTCCTCCAAGGGACTCAGAACAATTAGGAGGGTCGACATGTGTACATGAAAATATGCCTAAGGTCGACGAATTAACAGTTCATGGCTCTGGCTTAAGCCTCCACAGAATGCAAGCATTTATGATTATAAAAACACATCTAATTCATATAATTTCCTACTTACATTATTACACAATCAAGAAGGAATAAAAGGGATACAATATAATCATCAAGAAAATATATCCATCCCTGCTACATTCATAGAAAATCCAACCTTAATTCATAGTAGCACTCAAATACACAAGATATGCGATTACTTATCTATTACAAGGCATATCCTCCTTAGTTGGATATGCCAAGACATGATATCACTAGGGAACACTCGCAGTTCTCAAGGATTCTTTCTCTTTTCAGCTTATGTTCTCTGCAACTTTTAGATATCTCCCTCTATTATGGCCTCAATGATATTTATTAGATGCTCCCCCAGCATCAAGCTCACGGTGTTCTATTCATTACCCCTTGTACAGATCCATGCATCCCCCTTAAGAGCTTTCACGCTCATCTTTTCTTCTTTTCCACCTGTCTCCTTGTCCATGTGTATCTATCTTACCTTCCTTCTTTTGGAAGGTTCCCGAGCCATCACGTTCCTTCTGTCAGAAGGAATCTTAGGTCTGCAGGTCTCTGTGGTACTTCGGGCTGACATTATGCAGCTATACCATGCTCCCATTCATGGGGGTGGTTGATAATTCAACCACTGGTCCTTTCTTCATTAACTGATTTCTCTCCTTGGGATCTGAAGGAGGTTTATCATCCTCATCAAGGTAAATTTGGGGTTATTTGATATAATGAACCCTCTCGTATAGTTTTCACATTCTTCCTCTAGTGATATCATGACTAGTACTTTCAAGGCTTCACCCCCACAATTAGTTATTGGCAACCCAAACAATAATACATTTACATTGTCCACATGCCTTAGCATGGTAATCCTATTTTATTATTAAGTTACAAATTAGGGGAAACAGGGTGTTACAATTCCCTCCCCCTTAAAGGAACACCATCCTCGGTGTTCTTCTCAAAACACCTATCATGCCTTTCTCATTTAGTTGTTTCATAAATCTTGGTGTTTCTCTCTCGTTGAGGTCCTTTTTCATACCCTTAATCTTTGTCGCTTGCTTTTAGTAATTCTTGGACAATCAAGCATGTTAATCATAGTCTTATGCGAAAACATTGCGTAAAAATCTCTAGGAAATTGTCATAATCTTAGCTCAATAATTATCTACGCAGTTTGTGGATTTGTATCCACGTGGTTGTTTTGTTATCCAAGATAAATTTTTTTCCTTGACATACCCATTGGGTGCATCATCCCAATCAATAGTTTACAATAACTATCAAGGTTTTATTTTCCTTTTGGTTACTCACCAACCAGGCCCAGACTCAGGGATCCCCTTCTCTGCTATACATTCCCTCGGGTGATCCATCTTGCCCTGCTAAGGTTTTCTCTCACAGGAATAACTACTCACCATGAGCATGATCCCAATAGTTTATAATAACTATTAATGTCTCCTCTTCCTTCCGATCACTCACCCTCTAGGCCCAGGCTCAGGCATCCCCTTCTCTGCTATACAATCCCTCGGGTGATCCATCTTGTGCTGCCAAGGTTTTCTCGCACATAAAGAATTCTAGAGACTCTATTGAGTCTTATAGTCAAGGCGTCCCTCATACTTGCTCTATCGAGGTGTCCCTCCAGCTTGTGTTACCTCAACACAATATATTCTAGGCGATCATGGCTTACCACAGGGTCTTCATGGCTTAACAATAGCCATTTTTCATGCTTTTACAGCATGACAGCCTTTCGACTCAGCTAAAGTTAGGGACGAATGTTACTCTCCTTCTCCCAACTCAATCATATATAGGGACGAAGGTTACTCTCCTTCTCTCGACTCAATCATAGATAGGGACGAAGGTTACTCTCCTTCTCCCGAGTCAGTCTTGATTTCATGTGTTCATATTATATTCTTTCTCACCCATATCACAGGCATATAAAAATTCACAAGACATCATCATAAAATTTAAATTCAAAATTTTCTTGTAACTTTGTGACCCACAGATATCCAAATTCCACATTTTGTTTCCATATTTGTTTCGCACAGGAAACAAATTCATAACTATGGGACTTTCCTTCCCATAGAGGTTTGTCTCAGCAGACAATTTGTCTTCCTTATGGATTACAATGCTATCATATTCAATACTCCCTTTCTTCCTACACTTTCAACTTCAATCAACCAAACAAATTGTTAGTTTCGATGCACATACATTTTATTGCACCTTTATAAAATCATCACGGACCATTTCGGAATTGTGCATACTAACACTCAAATTCACTTTCTCAAAAAAAGAAATACCATTTCTTGCAGTTTGGATCAGTAGGAAATTGAACTTCTTTATGGGCTTACATCACTACCATATCCATGACCCCTTTGCTTCCTGTAATTCATTCTTTCCATAGCCAAACAAATTGTTAGTCTCTCATG
>SNQJ01S0021743.1:91026-108891 GCA_010110895.2 Picea sitchensis | reverse complement strand
GAATGAGCACTAAGCACAAGTCTCATGCACGTGACCATGCCTTGTGAAAACACACTTATCCAAAAAGGCGTGTCATGATTTTGCGTATCGGCTATATGAGTCAACCGACTCTCCGTCCTTCGAAATCCTGAGTTCCAAAATTCCAACAAGGGCCTAGCACATGCTATCTCCTCCCTTATCCTCCATCCACATGACCATTCACTATGACCTGGGGCCAATTCTTCCGAGTGAGTCAGGATTTCATGTATCGGGGACTCCCGATGTGATTCACCTCTATTCTCCCAATCCTCCAATACCCGAAATTACAAAATCTTCGGATCAGATCAACAGTCCAAACTATCTCTCCAACCAACTACTAGGATCCACTCACGATTTTGTGTTTCACAAATTCTCACAACTCCTCCCTTTGACCTTTCCACTTTGTGAGTCAGTGAAATGTTTATATCTTTCCACGTATCCCCTTTCAATGGATGGTCTCGATGATTTTGGGATTTTGCATTTTGGGGTTTTGCAAATTTCACTCTGCTTATTCCAAATCTTCTAGTTTTTCCAAATTTCGATAATTCCTCATGACTAGCCTGTGCATTACTTCTCCAAGATCCGATGGCTTGAAATATTTCATCTCCTCCTGAATGGATATTGAAATCGATCTGACAATTGAGATCATTTTCCTTATGATGAACGACTCGCGTTCATCTCCTCTGTCAAGTTCTCGATTAAACTGATTCGATCAGGTTTTTCCTTTGTGACCTTGATCTCGATCTGTAGTTGATCGAAGGGATTTCTACGATTTCTTAGTAAAGGTTTTTGACCACCCCCTTTTTTTTTCAACAGATATCATTTGGTTCAAATGTTATTGCATCATACAATTAGTCTTCACTGCTAGAGGTTCACACCTCCATCACTTGATTTCTCCTTTTTGAATCATACCCTACCTGGGAATCCATGCCATACAACTACCCTTTTAAAATTTCATGCATAACATTAGACAATAAAATATTTCATAAAGGATTCTTACCCAATATTTTCATACATGTTCTTCACTTCTATCACCCTCTTTCTGATTTTTACCTCATCAGCAGTGCTTTTAGGGGGATTCTTGCAGTCCTGTCAACAATCTTTCGACCACAGCCTTCCCATGGTCATCCTCTACTTGAGGTTGCCCATCATTGGTAACTGTCTTCCTCAACTGTTCCAATCTATTTATAAGCACAACATGCATCATTAGTTGTAATATCAATTAAAAAGCATGTATCATAACATCCAAATTCATAACTTCTTCAAAATGTCCTAGTATATCTTTATGCACTTCATTACATTATCTTCAAGGGTCTCCATGAATGTAATACAAACAATTCTCAACTATTTCTGTGGAAATACAATCATCATCACTATGATGTCAAAACATTTACTTTCATCATTAAATCATCTTTCTCAATCTAGAGGAAACATACCACATAGCAAGTAGGGATTTAGGGAATCTCCCCTTCTTCCAATTCTTTCTACATCGCCTGAGACTTTTCAGCCCAGCTGATTTATCTCTAAAGGCTTCACTGCCTTTTCTTAACATGGATTTAACCAAGCCTATTCAATCAAACATACTCATGTACCCATTCATTAGTCTTCTATTTATTACATGATGCTTTGAAAATGTAATCTAAGATTCTTACATATAGACTAGCTTTGCAACCCATTGCCCAACCTTCAACGATTATTAGGGTTGTGACTCTATTCTTCTAACATATTCCTTACATAGTTTCTTCATAGGGAACTCCCACCACATGGAACTTATTTATTACACTTCCACCACTACCTATGATGGACTAAACCTTGAGTTAGCTTTAGTTGTTTACCAAATATTTCTTAAGAAATATAAACGTAGGTCTTGGTCAGGTACCCAAATTATGTATCCATACATATTAGGGTTTGTTAACTTACTTCCATGATGTACTTTACCATATTCATAATCATCATCCTATGTGTAGCTTCCATATGTATAATTTATAGCCTACATACATATCTACTTTAAAATCAGTCGACTCATGATCGTTTACAATCGTTCTCATGTGACCTTCAAGGCAGAATCAATCACTTCTTAATATGACAATAGAGCATCCTTGCTCATCCACTCTTTCTTATCTTTACACTAATGTTTCTTGAGGGAATGGAACAAATTCCCCTTAACATATCATTCAAAATATAACTTTTGTGACTCTTCATAATGGAGTCAACCATGCAACCATGGTATTCTTCTACTATTCATTCAATCTTGGCAAGTGCTAAGCTTGCCTCACATTTCACTCATCAGGGAAACCATATTGGGAATTTAGTATACTTATACTCTTACATCATACATGTGGATCACTCGCACATTTGATATCATTCATATCTAACCGGTATTAATATTAGGTTTCATATCAAGAAGCTTCTCAATGCATTAGATCCATGCACTCAAGCATACACACAAAACAAAGTATTCGTCATACTAGCTTAGTTTTATCATTAGTGTTATTTAGTTAGAGATTACAGTCACTTACATGACTAATATCAGGGTTCTAACTCATACTGGTGTTGCCTTCTCTTTATAGAAATGACCAACCAGGCTCACTCTCCCTTATATACTATAGCAACTGGTAACAAAAATTTCTTGCCTCAAATTATATAGGACTTTACTCATCTCACTTTTCCTATGGTCATGAGGAGTTATATACTCCGAGTTTAATATAAGGCAATAATTATACTGCCAAGGATCTTACCTGATTGTATTAGATTCCTTTACGCCCATAAAGGTATTAACCATTATATAATCAAACATCATCAGTGCCTGAGGTTCCAACTACCCATGCTTAGATGCAGTGTCACAAACATCAGGTCATCTACCTTTCGAGATTCAACTACCCTTGACAGAAACATGCCACCTTAGAATATCCACATTCAATTCTTATTATCAATTTTAATTATCATATCCCTACTCAAGTAAGAGTAGTTATCACTTGACAAGGATTAAATAATTTCTTCTGCTGAAATTCAACAAGAATTCCCAAAATCAGAGGTTCAATCTGTAGTCCTTTTTCCTCAAGAAGTAAATGCAGATATTAATACCTCTTTAGACGACTCTTGCATCATCCCAATAAGGCCAGGTGTTGTAACCATGCTCTGATACCATTTTTTCACACACCCACAATGGGGAATAAATAAATTTCTCTTTTCTTAAAGGACAAAATCTCCATTCATGGTCCTAATTTGGAAGATCAGCGAATCATGTCCAACCTCCTGTTCAAGGATCTCCAATTTTGAGGCCAAACAATTCTCTGAGACCTTGATGGTATCATTATATAGTTAAACACAAAATCTTTCGGCTTCTTGGTGTAGGTTTAAGGGCACCCTCGACCTTCCCTTTCGCCCTACTGGGAAAGGTTAGAGTGTCGGGCGTTAGCTTCTTTTGTGTGATAAGAACCCTCTTGATGTGACCTTGGCAATGACCACATGATTATGGGCATGGCCACAAGTAGTTTGGATTCAAACTTCTTTTGGGACCGCAATGCTCTCACAACCTCCACGTGTCCTCTTGACAAAACTACGGTTTGGATTGCGTTGCACCCTCAATATATTAAACTCCTCACAACTCTTGTCCATCCAATATTATAGGGTCATCGATCTAACAATATTGACGATAACGGATAAATCAATGATTCATATATGCACCTCTCATATCTATGGACTAGGTCAGCCTCCTCTAGATCAGTGATCGAGATCTCTTCACAATTCTAGACTTCAGGAATTCAAAATATCAAACCCAACTTTCTTCCATACTTCAATCCTCTGGAGTTGATGATCCACGAACACCTATCCTACTCAATCAATGGTCCTATCCTCACTCAAGTTGGTTGAACTTTCAACCTATATCAACGGTCCAATGACCCTCTTCTCAATCGGTGATCGAGATATCCTCCGGGTCTTCGGACTTCTGAGATCTCAAATCTCAAACCTCTTTTCCCAATGGATTTTACCTGGAGTCTAAGATCCACTGAAATGTGTCTTCCCCAAATCCAACGATCGAAGATTACTTCAGGTATTTCCCCGACATCCATATACTTGCGCCACGTGTCCTCTAAATGAAATTGTTATTAATCACTTCGGGACCTTACCCAGAGTTCACAAATTCATGCCATCTGTCCTCTATATCTGACGGTCCATATCTACTTCGGCTCTTTAGAACTTCGACACTTCAAGTTTCGAGAGTTTCAACTCTAAATCGAAAATCGCGACTTTGGAGGTTGGCTTACCTCTGTTTCCTAATTTCTGATATTCACCCGCATCAAATCAATGGTCTACAATCCTCCATGATCCAATAGTCTAGATCACATTCCAACTTCGGGTTTTGGAATTTTAGTCATGCCAATGTGTGAATCTCCCGATGTACGAATCCCCTATCTCGCCAATCTAACCGTCAAGGAGGGTCCCGATAGATCCTTAGATATACGGTCCAGATCACATCGCAACTTTGGGTTTTGAGAGTTTAGTCATGCCAACGTGTGAATATCTCGATGTATGAATCCCCGATCTCACCAATCCGATGGTCAAGGAGGGTCCCGATAGATCCTTAGATCTACGGTCTAGATCACATCACAACTTCAGGTTTCGGGAGTTTAGTCGTGCCAACGTGCGAATATCCCGATGTGTGATCTTGCAAAGACTGAAAGGGTCAAGGCGTTAATTCCTGCGTCGTTTATCCAAATCTAATGGTCGGGGCAGACCCTAGGTCATCCCAATCAGATCTCATTCGTTCATCTTCTAAATGAAAAAGGATATTCCCTTTTGATACTTGGACCTCACTATTCTTCCTCAGATTCGTCAGTTATGAGGGATTTAAGAGCGTTTTGTTCTTTCTCCTAGGCTTAACATGATCTTGAGAAGTTGATGTACTAGCTTACCCAAACGGGGCCACGTGACTTTTGGCACTTCATCTCCTAGGGTTAGGTTTTCAGATGTCTAGGGTTTTTGACATTCTTGTTTATGGTAAAAAGGCCTTTAGAGCCTCATTGTAATCATATTCTTGCAAATAAATGCAGCCGTCACATCTCTTCTCAGAGATAAACCGCCACGATTCTAGCAAGCTTGTTTTCCACTGTATTTTACAGTTTCAACTTATTTTCTTATTGAATATAAACCAGTTTATTGTATATCTTTTATTCTATGTTAATAATATTCTGATAATAATTTGTATTCATTTCGTTCTTCTCATAAAATATGGATCAAGCGCAATGGTTAAACCCTCAAGTCCTTCGAACTTTTTTTCTTCAACAAAATTTTAAGTCCTTGATGATAAGAAGGTAAAATCCCCAAAGATCTGAAGTCCCAGAGTGAATATATGTCGTAGATCGTTGGGAGGGGTAGTTGACTATTGGGTTTGGCCAAGGACATATCTGGGCCATTGGATCAAGCACATATCAGGAGGTGAGGAACAATGGGTAAGATCATATCCCAGTCATCAAATATACGCACAAACGAGTGTGATTCATAGATCTCATAGCAGTTCGGAGGTTCGACACTCCAGAAGAAGAAATCTCTTAAGATGCCAGGAATAAAATCTCTTGAAGTCTTGAACTTTGGAGTAAATTTGGATCGTTCGTTTTTGGAGACACATATTCGCAGATTAGCGAGTATTTGGGAATTTAGAGTTCGACAGTTCAGGGGTTAGGTGGCGTTCAACAATGAAATCCTTCGAAGCCTAAAGTCCTGAAGACTCGGAGCATCGTAATGACGTGACATGATTATGTCACCTAGAATGACGTAGATCTATTCAGAAATTTGGAAGTTCAGGAAATTTGTGGTTTTCTTTTACAAGAAGTGTCAAAGCATGAAGCTTTGGAGTGTCGAAGTATTAAATCTTTGGAGAGAGATGTTCTGGGGATTCAACCTCTTCAACATTTGAGGGAAAATGTTGTTTTGTGCTGCGAAATTTCCTGAAGCCTGGAGTCCCAGAGCTCATGATGACCGAATATCTAAATAACAAACCTAGACCGTTGATCTTAAAACCCTTCATGGGTTCATCACTTTGTCATTTGGAGGAATTGTAATGTGATTCTAGGAAATCCTCTGAAGTTTGAAGCCCCGAAGGCCCAGAAAGATGGAGTCACGTGGACCTACCTTATACGTTCCACGTGTCATCTTGTTTTAGGTTTTTTGTATACCTTTTGGGTCAACTAGAACTTGACACGTGTCACCCATAGAATGGTCCATGTGTCATCTCTATGGTTTCTCCATGTATCACCCCCCTGGTGCATAGTTATTGATGAGACTCTGAAATTTTGGAGGTTCGACAGTTCGAGAGTTTTCAGGTGTGATGCAGTAAGAACCTCTGAAGTCAGAAGCTCCGGAGCACCAGAGTAGTGATACTCCGAAGAGCCTCTCTGGGAACTCGTTAGTTCGACATTCGGAGTAAATGTAGTGTGATGAGGGTGAAACTCCCAAAGCCCAAAGTCCAAAAGATTTGGATAAGTTATTTTCAGCTAAGCACAGGGTCATAGTCATTATCACATGCGATTGAGATATGAAGGAAAAAGGGATAATGACTGAATTCTTGATTTTGAAGAAAGGAAAGCACTAAGGAAGGATTTGTCTTGCGGTTTCGAGCCATGGTCACTTGGGAAAGTGGTTTGAAGGAAACGCATGTGCAGAATTGAATTTTATGTCGGCCAAGGGATAAGATGGAAGTGTTATATATATATATATATATATATATATATATTCTTCATGAGTTTAAAGAACCTGTAGAATTGTTGACAATTTTGTTTATCTAATGCTTAATTCTAACAAAATGGTCCCTTGGACATTTTGCAGAGTTAACTGGTTTAAACATATTAGTTAAAAATGTGTATTCAAGAAATGGAAGAAGGAGAGGAAGCTTACATCCATGATAAATAGGCCAAAGGTCAGAATATCCGAGTTGGTAATGCAAAGACAAAATCCAACGGACATAAGGGCCGAGGGGAGAAAGAAACATTGATAGAAACTATGAGCAGCTTGAAAATAGAAATGTAGAGCTACATGGAAGACAATGAGAGGCTTATGAGATAGAAAATTCAGATAAATTCCCGAGTTCTACAGAGCTTAAATAAGTTACAGAGACAAACAAATAATGGCTCAAACCAAGAGGAATACGGCATGTATCATGAAAGAAGAGATGATCATGGAAGGGTCAGTTACTCTAGGATTTCTATCAAAACTCATAGACATCAATCACCTCCTTACTCAACAAGAAGGTCTTATGCATCTGAATATGCCATAAGTAGCCCATAAGTGTCTCTTGTTAGGAACCAAAGAAGAAGGCATGAATTGGATAGTTTGCAAGGAGAGCTGAGGAAGATTAGGCCACCATCCTTTGATTGTGAAAGAGAAAAGGAATATGATGATGAAGCATGGTTTCTTGGACTTATGAGATATTTCCAATTGCATAAATATTCATCAAACCTAGAAGCCAGAATTTCCACCTACCATTTCCATGGGAAATTTGTTATGTGGTGGGACTAGTTGAAGCAAGTTGAGCATATTAATGAGAATAGGATCACTTAGAAGCAGTTCAAAAAATATTTTGAGAAGGAGTACCTCTCAGAGCATTTCTATGACAAGAAAATGCATGAGTTCTTTGAACTTAGGTTGGGAAGCATGACTATGGAAGAATATGAGAAGAAGTTATTGGGGTTGTTAAAGTATGTCGAGTTCATAAATTATGAGAAGGTGAAAATATAGAGGTTTTTGAGTGGAATTCCATCCTTTTATAAAGAAAAGATTCAGTATGATGAGCCCATGACCTTGAATGAGTCTATCATGAAAGATAAGTACATGTATGAGAAAGGATAGGGTAGAGAATCCATGCAAATGTCTTGGAAGGATAAGAAGAAGGAGAAGTCTGATCAAAGGAAGAATGGATTAAAACCTCCTTTCAATAGAAATAAGCCTAATAAAAATCATCAAGATCAATATTCCAAGGATGTATCCAAGAAAGAAGACTCCTTGGGAAAAAGGGGAATACCACCAATCCAATGTTGGGGATGCAACGAAGATCACCTATACAAGGATTTCCCACACAGAAAGGATAGAGTGAAGACCATGCACAACATCCAAGAGGCTACAATAGTCAAAGACATGGGAATAATTTAGGCAACCCTAGATGATCAACAAGAAGAATGGCATTCCAAAATGATCGAGGTGGAAGGTGTTAGCACTCAAAAGTGCACCATCAAAATTTTCAATTTTTTTCTGGATCTTTGGTTATTGTGTTGTTCCTAGTCAAATTTTCATATTCCAAACCTTCATATTGCTAGACTCTTACCTTGTTGTTGTTGACGAGTCTCCTAATATCTCCATGCTTCTTGATTTTATTTGAAATACATCTAGGAGGATGATCCAGTTCTTGTTGTTACATGCTTATCATAAATATAGGTTCAAGGTTGAGCTCTTTTACTTTCATTTGAAATATTAAAATTGGTTTTGTTTTAACCTCTTGAGTCTAGGATTTTTTGTTTTTAACCTAAACTTTGAGTCTAGGGATTTTATTGATTCCTTCTAACAAAAAATGGTTTTTTTTTTTTTTTTTTTAAAGAAAAGTTTTGAGAAGCATTGTTACATGAAGAATCAAAGGCTCTTTTGGTTATTTAACCATTTGGTTTCTTAGGGTTTCTATTTTGACCAAACAATATTGGGCCCATAGACCCAATATCAAATTATCTGAGCCCACAGATGTCGAGCCAAGCACCTACACTAACACATAACATAAATACCAGTGCCAAACTCCAATCCTTCGAGGAGGAGGAGCCTACAAAGTTTCCTTTGTGCAGAACGCGTCAAAACACATTAAAACCATAGGAATTTATAAAAGAAAACATTTTATTTCTCCCGAGAAATGTGGGATATCCTTCTCACATGTAAATAAAATGCGGAGAATAAAGACCAACTGCTGACTAGAGAGGTCCATGCTTGATTCCCTTTTTGACAATGTTTTTACCAGTGTCATGGGAAGATCCCATGTGGGTTTTTCACAATGAATTGTTATGCCAAGTGTTAAGATTTAAATGCTAACAACTCTATGCATCGTGGAGTTTTTTGCTCGAGATAGACAATATATAGGAGCTCCAAACCCATGATATCAGACCTTGTACATAACTCATCGAATATCTATAGGAACATTAGTGTATTTAAAGATGACATATTTTATTTCCCCGATTTATGTGGGATATGTCCCATATGGTGAATTAAAAAAAAATGCAGATCTGTCAATGTAAACAATTGACAACTGCAGTTTGTAAGGCATATGGTGTCGAGTTGTAGGGTTCATAATATTTCTATCATCATATTGATGCTCTAGGTATCATCATCAGATAAATAACATTCAATTCATAGGGCTGGGAGTTTTTCCATTACACATCAAGAACGCAAGTGTGAAGTGTTGAGTTCAGGTGTCAACAAACAAATGCCAGACATGTTATGCATGCCACTTTCAATCGCTTCCATGGCTTCCTAGGATTGCTTGAAGTTATTAGAAGGGTTCCCAGTGCTAGTGTAACTATATTTGGAGTTTCTACAGAATAAATGCAGTGTTCATATGATTCAAGGAGGTCTAAATGTAGAGGGGTGTTTTCTCATTATATAGAGATTGGGTTTGATGTGACAGAGGAAAAGGCCTTGAAAATCTTCATTGGTTTGGGGTTCACAAAATATGTGCAGGACCGCCCCACAAAAATTTTAAGTGAAGGTTGGCATATGAGGATCTCTTTGGCAAGAGATTTTTTTGTTCATCCGACCATTCTGTTATTGGATGATCCTACTAACCATCTAGATCTTAGGGTTGTTCTATGGCTAGAATAGTATTTAGGTAGGTGGAAGAAAACACTTGATGTTGTATCAAACGATCGTGACTTCTTGAACTCTTTTTTCATTGTTATCATTCATCTCCATGATGAGAAACTTCATTTCTACATATTTTCAATGGTTGTAAGTCACACACATGATTATTTTCGAGATAAATGGGATAAATTTGATGTAGATGCTGCAGTAAAAATCAAGAGTGCAAATAAATATGCACATCTCCAGAGTTCATTACATAAGAACATTGGTTCTTTGGTTTTAATTGCAATCACATGGATTTTTTTATTCACCTCTCAGACTGTATTCAAGAAAACATAGTTTGTTAGAATTTCATTTTTGCAGCTTTGTTGAGCACCTGTTGGAGTGATAAGGTGAGAATTTTCCTTCATCAACACATAATTATTTGTCATAGATATTTAGGGTATTCTTCCATCTTTAGAGTATTATATGAAGAATCAATTTTTCAAGCACTTATAATGATTTTGTCTTTGTGACTATATACATTACAGTGGTGTTTGAAAATTTTGTTCTGAGAAAGTAATGGATATTTTTTGTTGAAGATGTGATCATAAAATGATGATATCATCACCTATAGAGATCTCCTACAACATTATGTGATCACCCAGTAATAATTAGTTCATTTATTGCAAGTAAGACAATGAAGATTTGAAATAAAGCCTTAGTCTTGACAGACGCTGCAGAATGTGCTACAAATTCCTACTCTGGAGTTTTCAAAGGAGCGGTGGTTTCTAGGTGTCAATATAGATCTTTCCAGTTGCTAGAAGGTCAATTATGAGCTAGAGGGCCACCTGTAAAAGGGAGAAGCAATAAAAAGGGACAGTTCATCAGCATAAATAAATGTTAGGGGCATGGCCAACATTACACTTGTTTTTATCATTTTAGTTATTTTATGTTATCCACATGTTGCCTCTCAATTTTGAGGTCATAGGAATCCTATGAAATGGTGGTTATTTGAATGATAGTGTTGTCACTAGAAGAGGAAGATATAAAAATACTATTGTAAGTATGATGGAGGTTTATAATGAGCTAGGGGGAGGGGATTTTGACCCAGAGTAATTCAAAGTGGTTATCACTATATTATTTTTTCTTTCTCTGTATTTTTTCAGAATTGTGATTCCTTATCAATGGAGATCACATTTTCCTTTAAATTTCTTGTTTTCCTTTGTGTACTAATGTTTAATGAGTGACTGATTTAATCTTCTTCTTATTCATACAATGATTGATTGAGGTCTTCGTTCTTTGCATTGGTGATATAGAATTTGTTAACACAGATATTTTCACTGTGACTTGACTGTCATAAGTGTTGGAAGTATCTAGGACATGTTCAAATCAAAATTTTATTTTTCTCTTTCATTTATCAAGCCTGTTGTCTAATCTAAAGTTGCTAAGGCCACTTTTACTGAAGGATATAGTTGGGAATGTGTACAATAGATGAATCTGACTGTCCTTATGGTCAAATCCATGTGACTTTAAATCTTGACTTCCAAATTTAGAACTCAAATTCTTGTATGTTACCAAGATCACCTGATCTACAGTCTAGGGTGACTCTTGGAGTGATAACAAAAGATAGGATCACAAATTATCTTGTTTCTATTTTAATTTATTCAGGAGCAATTCATTGTTAAATTGGTCCTAAAATAGTGGATAGATTACATTTGGAGAAAAGTAAGATTGGGAAATCAATTTTGGTTCAGCTAGCCACTGGAACCAAAAGGATAATCAATGATATGGTCAGAGGTTGTTCCATAAGTCTTAATAGTGTGAATACTAGTGCTGATCTAAATATCATACCATTGGGGTCTTATGATATTCCAATTGGAATGGATTGGTTGGACAAGCATCATGTTGTCCTAGATTTTCATAGCAAGATATTTACATGTCTTGATGGAGATGGAAAACAAAGCACTGTGAAAGGTGTACCAAGACCCATTTCTATAAGGGAGATTTCAGCCTTACAAGTGAAGAGATGTTTCAGAAAAGGGTGTCAATCGTATGCAGCCCATGTGGAGGAGCCAGAAAAGACAGAGGGGCCAAGACTTGAATATTTTACTGTAGTACAAGAATTTTAAGATGTATTCCAGGAAATACTAGTGTTTCCACCAAAAAGGGAAATCAATTTCTCTATTAATTTAGCACCAAGATCTTCCCCAATGTCAAAAACACCTTACCAAATGAGTACACCAGAGTTAAAATAATTACAAATGCAGTTGGAGGAATTATTGATGAAAGGGTACATACGCCCAAGTGTTTCACCTTGGGGAGCACCAATACTCTTTGTCAAAAGTAAATATGGGACCTTGAGGCTGTGTATTGAATTTTGACAAATGAATACGTCCATTGTGAAGAACAGGTACCCTCTACCTAGAATTGATAACCTCTTTTGACCAACTAAGAGGAACAAAGATATTTTTATGCACCAACTCTCTTTATGTGCTTAATGAATGGCATATTCAAAGATTACTTGGATAAGTTTGTCATAGTATTCATGGATGACATACTTTTCCATTCTAAGTCAGAGGAAGAGCATGAACATCACATAATATTGGTATTGCAACTACTGAGGGAACATTAGTTGTATGCCAAGATGAGTAAGTGTTATTTTTATCAAGAGAAAATCCATTACTTGGGGCACACTATTTTAGAACAGGGCATAGAAGTGGATTAAAAGAATATTGAATCCATTAGAGGATGGATAGTGCCTAGAAATGTTTCAAAAGTCATATATTTTATGGGGTTAGTTAGTTACTACAAAATGTTCATAGCAGTGTTCTCTAAGATTGCTCATCCCATCACTTCTTTGCAAAAGAAGGGAATTAAATTTGAAGGGACATCTAAGTGTGAAGAGAATTTTAATCTATTGAAGGAATTACATACTAGTGCACTTGTGTTAAAGATTGTTGACCCAAATGAAATTTTTGTGGTATGCAGAGATGCATGTAAGGAAGGGATTGGTGGATTCCTCACTCAAAATGGACTTGTCATTTGTTATGAGTCCATAAATCTTAAGGAACATCAGAGGGACTATGCCACACATGACTTGGAGCTTGCTTCCATTTTTTACACATTTCAGATGTGGAGGCATTATCTCATGGGAAAAAGATTTGAATTAAGAACACACCACAGTTGTTGTGTTGGTTTTGTCACTTCGGTGAGAAAAAACACAACACTTACATGCTTATTTAAGCCAACTAAACAAGACAAAAGTTTGTGAGTTGATTAGAGAAAAGAAATATGCATGAAAGAAAAGAAATACAACTAGAAACAACTAAGAAATAAATGTTAGATAAGGTTGAGAAACTAGAACCATGAAAATAAAAAAATGAGCAACATATACCTACCAATGGATCAATAGATTGATAAGATAAACATTGTAAGGAAAGGTAGGAACTTATGAGTCCCCTCTTCCTCCTTGGGAGGGATCTTGAGTTCCCTAATTGAGAGATATTCTCTTCATACAATGGAGGAAAAGATAATGGTGAAGAAAATAAAATGCCTATTCCCTCAAGAGGTGAGTGGAATGGCCTATTGCAATGGTGCTTGAATTATTCAAAGAGAAAAGAGGGTTCTCAAAGAAGATTTCTTATAGAATAACAATAACTTAAAGTTATTATTTTCTTAGCACACCCATGGCACATATTTATAGCATCCATCCATAGGAATATATAATTGGTTCATAGTGTGAACAAGGGGCCTTTTAGGGCACTTCCTAGCCCTTGACCAGCCTCCAACCTAGATTTCACTCAGATATGAGTGTGAAATCATGTTCGGGGTCATACTAGAAGTGGTTGAGGGGCTGACAAGATCCATAAATGCATCGTTCATATAAGTGTGCATATTTTCTTGTAGAGAGTCACACATATTGCACACAGTGCGCGTTGAGGCCTATGTTACCCTATGCATTATGCACATTGTGCGCCTTCTTCCTTTGGTGAATTTGACACTTTGATTTTTCACCCAAGTATATAGTTTTGTTCCTTTTGATGGATTTTGGTGTTGTAGGTGGACTAATTGTTGTTGGCATTGATTTTTTTCTTCAGCCATTGTGTGCAATGTTGTGGATGATTTTTCAGTGATAATAGATGCCCCCTAATGTGTGAGGTTCTGAGCATATGTATAGCCAAAATACATGAATGTTTCTTTTGCTGAGAGTGAAATTGTAAGGAAGAGTGAAGAGAGGAACTACAAGAGTGATCTGCCAGAGGGAGAGGGAAAATTGTGGGACCTAAATGTTTCTATAGGAAAAATAAAATCTGTGTACAAACGAGGTGGGCATGCCCCATGCACATGTCATGAAACCAAAATTTGGGACTGTAACTGATGATAGATGATGATGTAGATAATTGCAGCACCCTTGGGGGTTGTTGATAACAACATATGACATTTATGAATGGTGAATGGGATCTGACGTGAGTCAAGAATGTAACGACCCCATTGTTACGACTACAAGCGAAGCCGAAGTGAAAAGTTTTTTTTTTTTTTTTTTAGGCAAGAAGATGACAATGACAATAGTTAACTATGCCACTGATGATGAACTCAAGAACGCAGTCCAAGCAACAAGCAACTATGACCCGAGGCACTAGAACAAGGGAAACTAGGAAAACATGCGTAGAATAAAAATGAGGAATGAATACCCACCCGATGCAACAAGACACGCCTACAAGCTAAGGGACAACATCCCCCTCTCGAAACAAGGACCAAAGATGAACAAGACTAGAACCTCAAGGTGTGTGAACCAAATGCCTGAAGGCATTCCACCCGTGCACCTAAAGCAACTTACAATGCTTGTCAACACTCACACAAAATGCACCGACTCCGACCAAGTTCTTGATCGCCGTTATCCAATAGGGTGCGCCATGATTACCTCATTAGAAATCATGTCGTACCTAGGTGATAGGTGCATCAATAACCTTGGTACAACACATCCTATCTAGACCAAGGACTCTAGATAAATCAGACGCACTCGGGGCCGAATACTGATAAGAAAACTACGCCTGACCCCAAAAACAGGTCGATGAGACGCTAGTGGACGAAAACAAGGGAAGACACAAGCCAATACATGACTTCATCAATAAACCAACCCTTTTATCAAGTCTAAAGTACTAATTCTTTACGGTCTAATAAAGCGTTAAATACAGATCTAAATTAACCAGTCTAAATATAACTAGTAAGTGATTTACAACCTATATTAACATGAAATACAACTTTAAATTAGAGAGTCCAATTTAACAAATTAACAATAACTATATATCGAATTAAATTTAATCTCATATCCAATTAGCAAGTCTAGATGGCTACTAGTCAATAATGTGCAAGGCTAATTAAACCTCAAGTGCAATCTAAATCGCAAGTCTGAATGACAATTTAGACAACAATATCAATTCAATCTATCATTAACATAATATATTCTCAGAATTATCAATATAATAAAAGATCATTATCATTATCATGCATAATGATTATGATTAAGGTTCTAATTAACGAATTAACTTCCGAAAGCTATCTAGCCGAAATAATAGTGTTAAGGTTGAACGGTTGTCCTTGACTAAACTGGAGGTGTAGGAATGATATTATCCATCCAAAAAAGGGGGAATGACATAATTAAGGTTTCACTGTCCAAGGATGTATCATCAGGTGAGAGTTATTATCATTAAACTTAGGAAATGCATAAGCAAAATTAACGTTTCACCATCAATTTAAACGCAGGTAATGTAGAGATGACAACATGACCAATGCAGGCCATTAATACAAGAAAACACACTCTTAGAGAGGGTAACCATGCAGACCCTAGGGTAAGTCAGAATGAAGTGAAGACCATGGGAAAATTCCAAGCACACAGGCAATGAGAGCTATCATAAAAGGAAAAATCTTCCAAGCAGTAAACACAACCGATGAAACGCCTTCAAGTGAAAACACAAGGCAATAAGTTCAGGCAAGAAACCTCTTCAGAAATCGTAGGGAAATGGTGAATTCCAGTGCATTCCTAAGGAGGGTAACTTCACGAAGTAAGAAGTAAAACTCACGGATTAGACAAAGGAAAAATTGATGTACAATACACACTAGAAAGGAATTACTTTGATGTCATCATTAAATAAGAAAAATCATTGTACAGAGACACACCAGAAGGAAATTACTTGGTTGTCATAATTAAATAAGAAAAATCATTGTACAACACATCCCAATAAATAAATAAATAAAAACGATTATTTGTAAGAGGTAATGAGTAGACAGACCATTCAAGAAAAAGAAGATGTTATGGTTTGATTCAATATCATAAAAAAATAAAAACGTAATGTATCTACAGCTTAATGATGAGCTAACAGACCATTCAATAAATTAGAGAAACATTCTGGTGATGATTCTATATGATAGAGATAAAAACGTAACCTATCCACAACTTGATAATATGCAGAGAGAGAATATACATCTGTAAAAAAAAGTCATGTAAACGATTTACAATTCGCTGCCCCAAATTCGTTGTCGAGTTCCTTGCAGTCAACAGGTAAAGCAATTACAGTTCTAAGTTAAGTGGTTATTAATATCGTAGTATTAGAATGAAATGTTTACAACCAAAATGGAAAATTGCCAGAGTAACAAGGGAAAATTGCAGTCACAACCCATGGCCAAACGTAGAGAAAGAAAAATAAAATTTCGCCATCAAGCAAAAATTGCAGGGTCAACTATTCACATCAAGGCGCAAGACAACACACTACCTGGAACAACCAACAATGGTAGATGGCTAGCAGGAACATCCTTTGCTCATCACCCACGCACACAAAAGCAGGGCATTTAGATCCATAGGTCTATTAACACTGAAGTGACGACTGTAGATGAGGCTCCTGGCCGACTTCTTAGGTGAGGATTGATGAGATAGGGATGAAAGGAAAAAACAACCGCAATTATCACAGATCAATAAACCATAGGGAGATGAAGACATGTCAACAATCAAAGGCCATGGGAATCAATCAACATCTAGCTAAAGGCTATGGGGAAAATTTCAGTCATCAACTAGAATGCTAAGACAATCATTTTCCTTACCAAATTAAACATGCAGAACTAAAGGAATAAATCATACCGACAATATACCATGCAGAAATAAAGGAAGCGTATTGTTTCCCAATTTCCCTCTCTGAATTGATGTCCCACGCGCTTCATGAAACTCCCGCTTTCTGACTGATAATACTTCACCGCTACCTCCCAGCCAACGCTAGGGGTACTCTTATTCCCCCTTAGCCCCCTGATCCACACAGAGGCCATGCACACTAACCAAAGAATCAACTAGCTCCCAGCTCGCCTCGCAAGGCCTAGCTACCAGTCCTCACCGAGCTGGGTATCCCAACTCCAACAAGCTAAGACAGTCAAGTATAAATTTCTGCAGCATAATGTTACACATACAGAAGAGATCCACCATCCTTATCCTCCCTCCATTATATAGAGTTTCAAAGTCCCTTACTTTCCCAAAATCCCATTTAATTTAAAGTTTAATAGTTTAATCCATAAAAATCCTCCCCGTACATGTGTCACCCATCCTCTTCATTCATCCATAAATTAATTTCATTAATTAATTAATTACCCCTATTTCCCTCACTCACCTAAAGGAACTCCTAGAATCTCTCCTACGTGTCCCCATATTCCCTTACAATTTTTAATGACTTTCCCCCTTATTAATTTACTAGTTGAGTTTAAATTACAAAGTTCTTAAATGCTAGATACCTTACTAAGTTAGACTTTCTTCTTTTTCCTCGTGTTTCCCCTTTCTTTTTATGTTTCCCTCTTTTTCCTAGTTTCCTAATTATTTTAGATTTCCCTCTTTCCCCTTTTTATTTAAACTCAAAAAGGCATTTGCAAAAACTTACCCTTTTCCCTTTTTCTCTTTTTAATGAATACTTTTTTTTATTAGCATAATATAGTAAAACAATTATTTCCCCTTTTTAAATTTTATCCCAAAAGATTTTTATAAATCAATTTAATTTCTTACAC
>SNQJ01S0021743.1:75312-90941 GCA_010110895.2 Picea sitchensis | reverse complement strand
TTATATATATATATATATATAAATATATATATATATATATATATATAGATTAAAATTTTATCACAAGTATAATTTAGACCTAGACTTTATTTTCCTAGGCTGGGCGACATTTTATTTGGGGAAAAGTTTTAAATCTTCCTTAACACGTTATTCATCCTAAAGCCATATAGGTTTATCCAGTTATTAAATAACAACACGAACTTCCCTTCAGGACGTACTAGGTTCTCCAATGGTGCCACTCGCCTTGTTATGTTTCTCTTGTGCGACGTGCCCTTCAGGACGCACTACGTGCTCCAAGGGTGCCACTTGCCTCTTTCCATTTTTGTTGCTTGACATGCCCTTCAGGATGCACCATGTTCTCCAAGGGTGCCACTCACCTCTTGGCTGACTTGGTAGACATAAAAAAAACCCTGGAGTCAATACTCCGCCAGGTGATCTTGTGGGAGACTAAGGGCCTCTAAGGAATAAGGCCCCTGCCTTATTGCGTGCCCCTTAGAATCATCGTGAGTGACTATCGCAGTCATCCCTCATGACATCATGGGTATTCTCGAACTATGTAATCGTTAACCTACAGTTTGAGCCATGGCATGAGTGCTAGTAGGATGTGTCAAGGTTGTTGTCCACACCTCTCCCTCAACATCTCTAGTAGTCGTGCGTGACCCATTTACTCGACATGTGAGTCTGGTCGGCAAGCTATCGTCAGCCATCATCATCAATGAATCATGTCATAAATATATCCATATCATATCATCTAATCATATTGACTAATATCACATATAAAACAATCAAAACCCAATGGTTCACTCCCCGACTCGATCCGGAGTCCAAGGGGTTCCATCGATGCCTCTGCATCCTCGAGGTCCAAAATCCTGCACACTCAGGAAAATTATGTCAATAGCATGTATCTATGTCAATGCAGCATAATAACATGTCATCAATTCACAATGCCTCATAATCATAATCAAATGCCCAAAAGTATAATAATCTGGATCACATGCGAGCAAGTGTCCTCAAATAATAAGTTTGTTCAGTGCGCGCAAGATAGGGATGTTACATACACTCCTTTGGTCTAAACTTCATCCCAAAGTTTCAAAATATAAGTGCTGAAATAATGGGTATCACAGGATCATAAGTCTATCTATCAAACAAAAATGGAAAGTGTTGGTGCATAGCATATGCATCGTCCCAGGTCGCCGAGTGAGAACTATAGTTGTCCCACTGGACCTTGACCTGATCTACTGTTTGATGTCATAGCTGTCGAATGCGATGATACAGGATGCAGATCGGCTCAGCTATGAGTGCCCCCTCGTCCAATACCTGGAAGGAACTCATGTCAATAACATGTGTAGGATCACTAATATAATGTCTCAAAACAGATACGTGAAAAACATTGTGCATACACCTCAAAGAATTAGGCAAGGCTAGTCAATAGGCCACGGGCCCCTTTCTCTCCACAATCTTGAAAGGTCCCATGAAGCTAGGAGATATTTTAGCTCTCTTTCCAAACTTGATCAAAATATTATGTGGTTTTACCTGCAAGAATACTTGATCGCCAACCTCGTAACTACGGTTGACACGGTGCGCATCAGCATAATTCTTCTATCGATCCTGCACTTCTTTAATCCTTTGTATTATTGTTTGCATTTTCTCTTCCATTTCTTGGATCGATTCTGGTCCCACGAGGACCCTATCCTCAAGTTGATCCCAACTCAAAGGCATCCAACATGGTCACCTGTAAAGAAACTCGAAAGGCGTCATCTTAATGGTGCTTTGGTAACTGTTGTTATAAGTGAATTCTATCACAGGCAAGAATTCCTCCCAACGCTTTTGTTCGTCCATCACATACATGCGCAACATGTCCTCCAAGGTCTGGTTCATTCGTTCAGTCTTCCCATCAGTCTCCAGGTGATATGTAGTATTGAAGTTAAGTTGGGTTCCCAAGGCCTCTTGGAAACGTGTCCAAAATCATCCAATAAACATCGATCCTCATTCAGATATAATCCTCTTAGCCACAGGATACAACCTCACAATCTCACTAATGAAAAATATAGCTATGTCAGGTTCCTGATACATCGTATGCACAAGAATAAAGTGAGCACTCTTCATTAGAGTGTCTACTACTATGAAAATTGAGTCATGCCTCCTTGCTGTCAATGGTAATACAAGAATAAAATCCATCAAAATAACCTCCCATTTCGATTCCAGAATAATTTTTGGCTCTGGTAATCCTGCTAGATGTCTATGTTCATCCTTTACCTATTGACATTCTAGACATTTGGCAACATAGTTTACTATTTCTGCCTTCATTCCCTTCCCGAAGAATAATGGTTTAAGGTCCACCCTCATCTTCATGACTCCCAGCTGAGCCATGTAGACTTCTCTATGAGCCTCTCTTAGGATGAAGCTCCTCAACTCGTCGTTCGGTGGTACGTAAATCTGATTTTTAAACCTCAATAATCCATCGTCATGAAACGTAAATCCTTAAAATCTTGGCACCATCATTGTGTTTTGTCTGATAAAACCCTCGAACTCTTTGTACCAGTCATCATCACGTTGTAAAATTAGAATATTTTCACGTAGATTCGTCTGAAGAGGCATTGCCGAAAAGATGTGTAGTCTCTGATTCAATGCATGTGCCACTCAGTTCATTATTCCCTTTATGTAAGTAATCTCGAAGTCGTACTCATTAAGAAATTCCGACCAATGCCATTGTCGTGCGTTCAAGTCGCTTTACGTAAAGATGTGTTGTAGTCCACAGTGGTTTGTATTTTGTTCAAATTTTCATCCAACAAGGTAGTGTTTCCAAACCTTCAAGGCATATATAATGGCTGACAACTCCAAATCGTGCGTCACATAGTGATTTTCATGCCTTCTTAGTTTCCTCGAGATGTAAGCGATCACTGGTTCATATTGCATCAAGACTCCACCTAAGCCTTCCTTGGATGCATCAGTGCATACCAAGAAGCCTGTGTCCATGTCAGGGACCTTTAGTATTTGTGTTGTTGTCAAAATCTCTTTGAGCCTCCCAAATGCTTCTGCACATTTCTTTGTCCAAACAAACTTCTTGTTCTTCTTCTACAACTTCGTGATCGGATTTGATATCTTCAAAAATCCCCCAGAGAACCATCAATAGTATCCTGCTAAACCCATGAAGCTATGAACTTATGGGACATTCATTGGCGTAGGCCATTCCATAATATCCTCGACCTTTGTTGGATCCACGTTGATACCTTCGCTAGAGATGACATGCCCTAAGTACTGAATTGTTGATTGATAAAGTGATCATTTGGACAAATTCCCATACAATTTATGATCTCGCATACACTGTAGTACCAAGCGTAAGTTCTCATCATGCTCCTCTATCATCCAAGAGTAAATAAAAATATCGTCAATGAATACTTGGATGAACTTTTCTAAGTACTCGCAAAACCCCTCGTTCATCAAACTCATAAATACCCCTGGGGCGTTTGTTCGTCCAAACGGTAAAACAATAAAATCATAATGACAAAACCTCATCTTAAAGGTGGTTTTGGGGACATCATCCTCCTTGATCAGTAATTGGTGATACCCTGATCACAAATCGATCTTTGAGAACATCGTCGCACCCTTCATCTGATCAAACAAATCATCTATCCTTGGCAACGGTTACTGATTCTTGATCATTTCCTTGTTCAATTGACGGTAATCCATGAATATCCTCTACGATCCATCCTTCTTTTGTATGAAAATAACAGGCGTACCCCATGGTGACACACTTGGATGTATCAGTCCCAGGTCCAACAATTACTTCAATTGCATTCTTAAATCCTGTAACTCCGAGGTCGACATACGATATGGCATTCTAGCTATCGGTTCAGTCCCTGGTTTTAGGTCTATAGTAAAATCCAATTCCCTCTCCGACGACATCCCAGGTAACTCCTCCAGAAATACGTCTGCAAACTCTCTCACCACCGAAAGGTGTTCTAAACCTTTCGCTACTCCCTTCCTGTTTAATGCAAGGATCGCATAAAGATTACATCCCTTTCTCATGCTCTTCCGTAGCTATAAGGAAGAGATGAACCTCGGGGAAACTCGCTAGTTCCGACCTAAAATCATGCATCTCAGTCCCTCGTCATCGACCAAGATCAACCATTTTGTCTTACAGTTGAGTATCGCCTCATGTGATTCCAACTAGTCCATACCGATCATGACGTCATAAGATCCTAAGATCGTGACGTACAGGTCAACCCTAGTGAAAAACTCTCCTAGGTTAAGGGTACATCTCGTAACCCTTCCTCCAACCTTCTATTTGGCTCCTGAAGCCATCTCTATGAAGCTAAACTCATCCTGTTCAATTGCCTTTACCTTATTCCTTTTTAGCACTGCACCAGGAATGAAACTCTCGGTAGCACTGGGATCTATCAAAATACTAAAGGTCTGGTCAGCGATGGTACTTGATGTCTCGAGAACAATTGACTGGTGCTCTTCCTAGCAGTTATTCACCATTGCATGAATCCTATGGGCCTTGCCCATATCTCCCACGGTAGTGGGTCCGACTGATCCAGATGATCTAGTCCTCTCCACAGGGCAGTCATGCTAGTAGTGTGGCTCCCCACACGTCCAACACCCCTTCTTCAGTCTAGTACTCCTGGTACCTGAAGTAGAAGATGATGGCCCACTGGCCTGAAATCTTGGTTTGTTCTACTGAATAGGCCTAAACTGTTGCTGCTACGGTCGATGTTGTGGTTGAAGTTGTGGTCCCCGATAAGGTGTCCGTTGTTGAGACGCGGGTCACCGAGATGTAGTGAAAGTGGATCCCCTTTGGATGCCATGATATCCTGGCATATGTCTGGCTGGTGTTTGATGCTGCTGCACACCAGATGACACATGCCTTGTTGGTCTCACTGGAGTCCTGCTCTGACCCCTGCTGATAAGATCCTACTCTACTATGAGGGCCTTCTGGATGCCATCATGCAATATTTGAGGCATCATAATCCTAACCTTTGCACGTATGTTTCCATTAAGGTCGAACATGAACCTGTTGACCTTAAGTTTCTGAGTATTAAGATGTGGAGCATACCAAAGCAACTCCATAAAATGGGCCTTGTACTCCGGCACCATACGACCGCCCTGTCATAAGGCATTGAACTCATTGAGCTAACGCTCAATGAATTCCTATGATAGGTACCTCTCTTGGAACCGTTCCTCGAACAATTCCCATGACATGTCTTCAACGAACATGTTCAGTTGTGGTAGAAGCATATTCCACCATAGAATAGAACTCCCCTTCAGTTAAAAGACTGCCATGCAGACCTTCATGTTGTATGTATAGTTGCGAAGCGCAAAGCACATCACCATATTCTCCAACCATTCCTCGGTGGCTATGCCATCCAGGGCACCAAAGAACTCAGGAAATTTGACCTTCTCAAGTTTGTGGTGAATGCTACCAGTACCAACTGCAGTGCGCGGTGGACCCTCAGGGGGTGTCGATGCCCTGGACTCGTCTCTATCCAAATGGCTGATCAGGGCCTCAGACATCCGCTAAAAATAGCTCATCATTCTAACCACATCACCCACTACTATATGCTCCTTCCCGACAACCTATTTGTCTCCTTGGGGGTTGTACCCCTCAGGTGTGGATGTTGTTGGAGGTGTTGCGCCTCCTCCCCTAGCAACCCGTCGTCTGCCTCCACGACGTCCTCTAACCATTATTACAATTCAACTTAATTAGCAACATTGTAATCAAATAACCAATCAACAAAATCCATAGTGATCCCAAGTTGCAGGTTGAACCCGCTCTGATACCATATGTAACGAACCCATCATTACAACTACAAGCGACGCCGAAGTGCAAAGTTTTTTTTTTTTTTTAGGCAAGAAGGCGATGATGAAAACAGTTAACTATGCCATTGACGATGAACGCAAGCATGCAGTTCAGGAAATAGGTAACTATGAATCCATGCACTGGAACAAGGGAAACTGGGAAAACATGCATAGAACAAAAAGGAGGAATGAATACACACCAGACACAATAATACATGCCTACAAGATAAGGGACAACATCCCCCTTCCAACACAATGAACAAAGGCGAACAATACTAGAACCTCAAGGCGTGCGAACCAAACACCTGAAGGTGTTCCACCTATGCGCCTAAAGAAACTTATAATGCTCGTCAACACTCATATAGAATGCATCGATTCCGGCGAAGTTCTCGATCACCGCTATCCAATAGGGTGCGCCATGATCCCCTCATCAGGAATCATGTCATCCCTAGGTGAATGGTGCATCAATAACCTTGGTACAACACATCCTATCTGGACCAAGGACTCTAGATAAATCAAACACACTAGGGGCTGAATATTAATAAGAAAACCACGCCCGACCCCAACAATAGGTCGACGAGATGCTAGTGGATGAAAACAAGGGAAGACACAAGCCAAAGCATGACTTCGTCAATAACACAACCCTTTTATCAAGTCTAAATTGGTCATTATTTACTGTCTAATAAAGCATTAAATACAGATCTAAATTAACTAGTCTAAATACATCTAGTCAATGATTTACAACCTATATTAACATGAAATACAACTTTAAATTAGAGAGTCCAATTTACCAAATTAACAATAACTATATATCGAATTAACTTTAATCTCATATCCAATTAGCAAGTCTAGATGACTACTAGTCAATAATGTGAAAGGCTAATTGAACTTCAAGTGAAATCTAAATCGCAAGTTTGAATGACAATTTAGACAACAATAACAATTCAATCTATCATTAACAAAATCTATTCTCATAATTATCAATATAATAAAAGATAATTCTCATTATCATGCATAATGCTTATGATTGAGGTGCTAATTGACGAATTAACTTTCGAAAGATATCTAGCCGAAATAATAGTGTTAAGGTTGAACGACTATTCTTGACTAAACTGGAGGTTTGGGAATGCTATTATCTAGACAAAAAAGGGGGACTGACATAATTAAGGTTTCACTGTCCAAGAATGTATCAGTAGGTGAGAGTTATTATCATTAAACTCAGGAAATGCATAAACAAAATTAAAATTTCACCATCAAGTTAAACGCCGGTAATGTAGAGATGACAATGTGCCCAACATAGGCCATTAATACAAGAAAACACACTCTTAGAGAGGGTAACCATGCATAACCTAGGGTAAGTCAGAACGAAGTGTAGACCATGGGAAAATGCCAGGCACATAGGCAATGAGAGTTGTCATAAAAGGAAAAATCTTCCGAGCAGTAAACACAAGCGATGAAACGCCTTCAAGTGAAAACACAAGGCAGTAAGTTCAGGCAAGAAAGCCCTTTAGAAATCGCAGGGAAATGGCGCATTCCTAAGGAGGGTAACTTCACCAGGTAAGAAGTAAAACTCGTGGATTGGACAAAGGAAAAATTGTTGTATAGTACACACCAGAAAGGAATTACTTTGTTGTCATCATTAAATAAGAAAAATCATTATACAGAGACACACAAGACGAAAATTACTTGGCTGTCATCATTAAATAAGAAAAATCTCTTTACAACACATCCTAGGAAATAAAGAAATAAAAATGATTATTTGTAAGAGGTAATGAGCAGACAGACCATTCAATAAAAAGAAGACGTTCTAGTTCGATTCAATATCATAGGGAAAAAAAAATGTAATGTATCTACAACTCAATGATGTGCTGATAGACCAATCAATAAATTAGAGAAACATTCTGGTGATGATTCTATTTAATAGAGAAAAAAACGTAACCTATCCACGGCTCGATAATACACAGACAAAGAATATACATCCGTAAAAAAAAGTCATGTAAATGATTTACAATTCGTTGTCGATTTCCTTGCAGTCAACATGTAAAGAAATCATGGTTCTGAGTTAAGTGGTTATTAAGATCGTAGTATTACAATGCAACATTTACAGTCAAAATGGAAAATTGCCAAAGTAACAAGGGAAAATTGCAGTCACAACTAGTGGCCAAATGCAGAGAAAGAAAAATAAAATTTCTCCATCAATCAAAAATTGTAGGGTCAACTATTCGCATCAAGGCACAAGACTACACGCTACCTGGAACAACCAATAGGGGTAGACGACTGGTAGGAACATCCTTCACTCATCATCCATGCACAAAAAAGAAGTGTGTTTAGATCTATAGGTCTATTAACACCGAAGTGATGACCATATATCAAGATCCTGGCTGACTTGTCAAGCGAGGACTGATGAGCTAGGGATGAAAGGAAAAAACAACTGCAATCATCACAGATCAATAAATCATTGGGCAGTCAAGACATGCCAGGAATCAAAGGCTATGGGAATCAATCAACATCGAGCTAAAGGCTATGGGGAAAATTTCAGTCATCAAGTAGAATGCTAACACAATCATTTTCCTTACCCAGTTAAACATGAAAAACTAAAAGAATAAATCATACTAACAATCTACCATGTAGAAATAAAGGAAGTGTATCATTGCCCAATCGCTCACTCTGAGTTGATGTCCCACGTACTTCATGAAACTCCCACTTGCTGACCAATGAGACTTCACGGGTACCTCCCAACCAGTACTAGGGGTACTCTTATTCCCCCTTATTCCCCCGAGCCGCAAAGGGGCCATGCACACTAACCAGAGAATCAACTATCTCCCACCTCACCTTGCAAGGCCGAGCTACCACTCCTCACCGAGCTGGGTATCCCAACTCCCACAATCTAAGTTAGTCAAGTATAATTTTTTGCAGTGTAGCGTTACGCATATAGAAGAGATTCATCATCCTTCTCCTCCCTCCATTATATAGAGTTCCAAAGTACCTTACTTTCCCAAAATCCCATTTAATTTAAAGTTTAATAATTTAATCCATAAAAATTCTCCCCGTACATGTGTCACCCATCATCTTCATTCCTCCATAAATTAATTTCATTAATTAATTAATTAGCCTTATTTCCCTCACTCACCTAAAGGAACTCCTAGAATCGCTCCTAGGTGTCCCCATATTCCCTTACAAGTTTTAATGAATTTCCCCCTTATTAATTTACTAGTTGAGTTTAAATTAGAAAGTTCTTAAATGCTAGATACCTTACTAAGTTAGACTTTTTTCTTTTTCCTTGTGTTTCCCCTTTCTTTTTATGTTTCCCTCTTTTTCCTAGTTTCCTAATTATTTTAGATTGCCTTCTTTCCCCTTTTTATTTAAATTCAAAAAGGCTTGTGCAAAAACTTACCCTTTTTCCCTTTTTTTCCTTTTAATGAATAAATTTTTTTATTAGCATAATATAGTAAAAAAAATATTTCCCCTTTTTAAATTTTATCCCAAAAGATTTTTCTAAATCAATTTAATTGCTTACACCCTTCTTGTCACAAGATTAATGAAGATTATCATTATTATTTATTATATATATATATATATTAAATAAATAGATAAAAAAATTATCACAAGTATAATTTAGACCTAGACTTTATTTTCCTAGGTTGGGCGACATTTTATTAGGGGAAAAAATTTAAATCTTCCTTAACATGTTATTCATCCTAAATCCATCTACGTTTATCCAATTATTAAATAACAACGCAACATGCCCTTCAGGATGTACTAGGTGATCCAAGGGTGTCACTCGCCTCGTTCTATTTCTCTTGCACGACGTGCCCTTCAGGATGCACTACGTGCTCCAAGGGTGTCACTCGCCTCTTTCCATTTTTCTTGTACGACGTGCCCTTCAGGACACACCACGTGCTCCAAGGGTGCCACTCGCCTCTTGAATGATTTGGTAGACATCAAAAACCCCTAGAGTCAATAACTTGTCAGGTGATCTTGTGGGAGACTAAGGGCCTCTAAGGAATAAGGCCCCTTCCTTATTGTGTGCCCCTTAGAATCATCATGAGCGACTGTCGTAGTTGGCCCTCACGGCATTGTGGGTCTTCTCAAACTAGGTAATCGTTAACCTACAGTTCGAGCCACGGTGGGAGTTCTAGTAGGATATTGAAGGGTTGTTGTCCACACCTCTCCCTCAACATCTCTGGTAGTCATGCGTGACCCCTTTACTCCACATGTGAGTCTGGTCGGCAAGCTATCGTCAGCCTGCATCATCAACAAATCATGTCATAAATATATCCATATCATATCATCTAATCAGATGCACTAATATCACATATAAAACAATAAAACCCCAATGGTTCACTCCCTGACTCAATCCAGAGTCCAAGGGGTTCCATCGATGCCTCTACATCCTTAAGGTCAAAAATCCTGAACACTCAGGAAAATTGAGTCAATATAACCTGTCTATGTCAATGAAGCATAATAACATGTCATCAATTCACAACACCTCTTAATCATAAACAAATGCCCAAAAGTATAATAATCTGGGTCACTTGAGAGAAATTGTCCTCAAAGATAAAGTCTGTTCAATGTGCACAAGAGAGGGATGTTACAAATAATGACTGTAATAATTGTCGATGACTCGTAGGCATTGATGGCCTAACAAATTCAGAGGTCTTGGACTGGTATGAAACAACTGCAATAGTCGCATAGTAATACCCACCGTAACATGGGAGTTTGCTGAAGTCAAATGTTATGGGAGTAAATGATCAAAAAGAAATGATGATTCTCTTTGTGTCATCTGAGACTCTTGATTGAAAAAGTAATGAGAGTAAAGATATTTTCACCCTTTTGGAAACTGCGATGATGTCAACATGAAGGGAGACAAAACACAAAGAAACAAAGGGATTCTTGAAATCCACTGAGTAATAGATGAAATCAGGTACTGACGAGTGACGTGGATGAAGTCAATATGTTGTGGGACTCAGGACTGCCCTTGGTTGGGGGTTTTGAAGGATGATTGGCAGCAACCGTAAAACTGGATTTAGTTTCAGGGGGACATCTAGATATGGGGTTAAATTGTGCTAGAGGCTAACAAAGTGGGAAAACTCAGAGATCGTGGGTACATGAACTTGGTATACTCGAGGTTTGTTAACAATGTCAATATGAAAAAGAGTGAATGCCCCAACCAAGTGTGACATGGGTTTTTTTTCCAAGGAAAATAAGGCCATTTAAGGATGATGTTGAAAAATACATGTAGATGATGGAAACAAAGGATTTATACAATTACCAAAGAAATAAAGAATAATTTGGGTTGAGTATACAGATACAGAAATGAGTGCCCAAGTGAAATATGGCTTGCCCTGTTTAGGGAGCAATTTTGTGAAAGAGAACTAGTGGAGGGTGGCGGCCCCATGGGTGGGTTTCTGTATTAGGGAAATGGATGGAGGAAAATTTGTAGATGAGAAAAATGATGGTGGATGATATGGGGGGATAATGAAACTGTGGAGATGCAATCAATAGAACCAAGTTGATATGACCTAGGAGTCCATTGGAAAGGTTAGTAATATGATGAGAAGAAGGATGGGGTTCATTCTCGGAAGTGCATAATACTATCAGAACTCCCATTCCTAGGGGGTGAAATCAGCATGAGTGTCAAGTTACCAAGGGGAACTATGAATGGGACAACTCATGTGGGGGAGAGTTATATCGTATGACAATACCAAAATGTAGTAGAGATGAAGATACTACGGGGCCGAATGTAGGGATCCTAAAGGTAAATTTCAGAGGGTTTGACTAGGATATGCAATTGATTTACAGAGGGAATAATTACATGCCAGTGTCGAACATATACCTGAAGAGGCTATAAAGTTTGTTGAACAAGTACTTGTACACAAGAAAACCAGATACCCTATGTGAACAATATCTCATGAGAAAGATGATATAAAAACTATTTGATAGAACTGAAAGTGAGCATGTGTACCTGAACATGACATGAGAAAAAGGATTCTCCGGGGTCAAGTGCATATGATGACCTGGGGAATGTGAATGTGTATATGGTGGGATTAGGATCCCATGGCTGAGAACGGATCAGAAAACAGAGGCTTTGGGCTCCTGTAAGAGAGTGTGGAAGTTGGGAAAAAGGGATATATATAGATGGTGGGCCCACAATGCCACCTCATTTGTACCTGTCACTGTTGCTGAGCTCACAAGATCATGGTGAGGATATTTCAAGAATGTGGGAGCCAGAGGCTACCGATTCGGGAGTGGCGAGAGAAAGGTTAGTTGCTCAATCATCCTAAACCTTTTGAATTTCATAGTTTGTAGGTAAGGGTTGTATGAAGGGTCGTATAGGGGGTTTTAAGGGTATGGGCCCACAAGTGCATGAGAAAACATGGAATACCCACACCTATGTGTGTGGGTATAACTCTGTTTCTCTCACATAATGTGAAGTTGTTATTGACATAGCCGCGCATGTGGGTGTGAGGGTAAGATAGACAGGAAAGAATGAGATGCCCACCTATCTGACTGACAGTTGCACACTCATGCGTGACTATTTGTTAGACATTTGTACATTAGTGCACATATGTACAAAGGACAGGTGCACACCTGTGCACAATTATTTAGGGAAAATCCACGCATTGTGGGAAGGCTAAGGGGTTGTGAGTTTTTGGATATTTTATTCTTTTTTACGGATGATGAGGCTGATCAAATGTTTATGTGTGGATGCAGGTGATCATCAGAGCATATATCATGATGTCGTTCCACTGGCAAGAGCCTGACTAGATCGATTATGAGAGGCTGTGAGGGAGTAGCTAGGCATACAGAGACACTTGGTAGCCTACGGGTTTCTCAAGTTCTTCGAATTCACCTTGATACAATCACAGGAGTACCTGCTACAGTTTTTGGTGAGGATGTGGAGCACTAATCTGCAGTTCTTCATTTTGAGGGGGGGAGCAATAGACATTCTCTGCTACTGAGGATGTATACTTCTTGACGGGGATCCCATTCTATGGGATGGCCCTAGATGTTGATTCCCATTTTCCAGGGGAGGATTAGGTTGATATCATGGCAGCTTGTCACTGTATTGGGCTGAAATTGATGTCAGGTTCAGTCGTTCGTATCGATTCCATCGATGAACTCTTGACTGAGTGTATTGTAGTGATGGTGGTGACAATTTATGGATCCTTGGGTACTCGGTGTATCATTGGTGTTCAGTTGAGGGTGGTTGAGCAGGTCCTAGATGGGGACCTGTTTGCATGAGGTGTATTGATGCACACCAAGATTTTGTCCTAGTTGAACTAGTGAATTTGCGTTCGGGTCCATGTTAGTGGCCTGGTTTTTGGAGAGGGTGACTCTACTGCACCCGAGGATTCTTATAGAGCCAATAGGGTGACGAGAGCCACAAATGATGCGGTCAGCCCATGTGTTGGCCCAACATGGAGGAGGTGAGGGTGGTCACTACTTCATGACCATGGTTGCACAAGTGTGGTGCCAAATGCCACAAGTTATTATGAGATATCCATACGCGGGTATGGACTTCATATAGGACCCAAATATGTTGTTGTCTCTTGGGGAGGACTGGGACCAAAGAGGTATGTGTTGGTATTTTGTTTATGTTTTGTGATTTGGATAGATAGAATTGATCATATATGTATATGGATGTTGACACTATCTATGGTGATTTTCGCAAATGTTGGTCCCCGAGGATGAGAGGAAAAGGTTTTTGGGGAGCCGACTCGACGGGATTCAGATCAACATGAGCTTGCAAATAAGAGGGCTAGACAGAGGCGACGACGAGATGACGCTGGTGTTGGAATAGAGAGAGAGTGTCAGGGAGATGTCGGGGTCATATTAGAGGATATCCATAGAAGTTTCGAGGAGGTTTTGTATGGTGTTCCTGAGGGAATATGGGACCACATCTAGGATGAGGAGGTCCTGGACCAGTGTGTGGGGGTACCAACCGAGTGGAAAACCCCGCTCTATAGAGAAGCAGTGGCATGGGCAACAATGACTAGTCAGCTGCCTCCTGGGGCTGGAAGGCCTCCAGCTAGTGGGGCACCTCCAACTGATAGAGGAACTTGCGGGGGGGGGATCTCGGGGGGCACCTTGAGTGCCGATTTTTGTATGTATGGGTTTGGGTGCCTAATTTTTTATAGGTTACATGATACCCATTTTTGTACTCATAAGGGTGATGGGATTCATGGGCCTACAAGATATTGTATATTTTTTGTAAGCACTTATGACCTTTGATGATATATATATATGGATATATTTTGATCATGTGTGTCTCTCTGTGTTATGTTTTTATGTATGATGTCTTTTCTATGTGTTTTGACAAATGTATGATGATATGTATACAAGGTTGTTTAAAGTGATAAATTCCAATCTAATACTAGGTTAGCAATATGATATGCTACTTGATTGAGGTGTCTTGGAATATGTGTAAATGTGATGGAAACAAAGTTGTGAGATAGGAGTCTAACTTGCAGGTATTTGCGAAAGAGGCTAGGATCGTGAACATGATATACATTGTTGAGATATAGGACGACAAGCTGGGAATATAATAGAATGTTAAGGTGACGAATGTGGTGGTGACTGGCCTCGATGAGGATACCAATGAAAGAATCATATTCATCTTGGTTGTTGGTGGCTGAGCCCAAACATATGCCACTGGATTGGAGAAGGATATGTGAGGGGGTATAGAGGGCCCAAGTGGCTGAAGTGAGATTCTAAGTCCAACGGCTAGAAACATCATCATATATGATGCGATAGGCTAATGGATGACACATTTATCAATAACACGGATGATAGATCAAACATGAGGAGTGGTGGCGATAAATAGGACTAAAAAATCTACAAATGTGTACAAAGAGAAACCTAAGGTAGGGAGGCTATGCTTAGGAATAAAAATTATTTAAGTACAACCCGTTGACGGGTTCTTTGAGAGGGTAGCCTTCTGGAGAGGCCAAGATGTAGGCACCTTTAGTGAGGAAGTGTTATATGATGAAGGGTACATGCCATAATGATTCAAATTTCCCATGGCCGATAGTGTCATGGGAGATATCATAGGTTAGCATGAGATCACCTTTGTTGAATGAGTGAAGGTTGACATGGCAGTCCAAGGTGGTTTTGGACCATTTTTTAGCTACTTCATTATGTTGTAATGAATATCGATGGTCTTCATCAAGTAACTCTAAGGTTGGAATGCAATGTTCCATTGGAGCAGTGTCAGGTAAGAGCTCTATGGAAGTGCATAAAGTGGGGATTTCACACTCAATAGGGAGGGTGGTGTTGAGTGCTCAACACACCCTAAAAGCCTTATGAAATTTTATCACTTTTTGGGTACCACCTGTTTTCTTTTATTGTCTAATTTGGGTTCACTTTGGGGGATGGTTCATTTTTTTTTGTTTTCATGACTCTTATCAATCAAGTCAAAATGGTTGAAATTGTTAAATAAAACCTTGTGTCTAAAATAACTTGACATCCTAAATAATAATCTACAACCAAAATTGCACCTGAAACGCTTATGTTCGGCTTCGGAAAAATTCAATTTGGTAAAGCGGCCCCACGATTACATTAATCGCCGATCGTCGATGCACCATTGACATAAACAGAAGGTGTAGTTGGTTTGCGTGAGTTATTCGCCACAAAGTTTCAAGAAATAGCCAATCCTCATCAACATCGAAAAAATATGGGAGGGATAGACATTGACAAAATCCATAAGGAAATCATTGATAGCTGATGATCGATATGCTTTCTCAGGGTCGAGGAAAATCTAAAAATGATTAAAATAATCAATTTTTTTTGCGTTAAAGAAATCATCGATCGTCGATCCCAAATAT